>PVJS01039448.1:0-18897 GCA_004027185.1 Glis glis
GAGAGAGAGAGAGAGAGAGAGAGAGAGAGAGAGAGAGGAGAGAGATAAACTGCGCGCGCGCGCCTGCGCATGCGCGCTGAGGTTGGCCGCGAACTCGGATCCTCCGGTCTCTGCCTCCCAAAGTACTGGAATTACAAGCGTGCGCCACCACGCCGGGCTTATTTTTATTTTGAAACAAACTCTTGTTAAGTTGCTCAGGGTCTCACCAAATTGCTGAGGCTGGCCTCAAACCTGCAATTCTCTTGTCTCGGCCTCCCAAGTATTGGGATTACAGGAGTGTACCACCACGCTTGGCTGTGATAATTAATGTTAATATATCCCCTTGACTGGGCCATGGAGTGCCTAGGTATTTGGCCAAACATTATCTGGGTGTTTCTGTGAAGTGTTTTGGATGAATTTAACATGTGCATCAGTAGACCGAGTGAAACAGATTGCCTTCTCTAATGAGTGGGCCTCATCCAGTAAGTCAAAGGCCTGAATAGAACAGAAAGGTTGAGTAAGAGGGAGCTCATCTCTTCTGACTGCTTAAGCTGGGGCCTGGGCACCTGCTCTGAACCAAAATACCACTTTTCCTCAGTTTTGAGCCTGCTGGCATTCAGATGGAAACTACAATATGGGCTTTTCTGGTGTCTGTCTGTCTGTCTCTGTATACCTCCATCCTATTCTATTTCTCTAGAGAACTCTAATATGATAAATGAGATCTTCTATGCGTTAGGCCTTAAGCTAGAAGTTGGGTGCCTCATCTGTCTATCTTGAAAGAGAGGATAGGCTAACTTCAGTGTGGTAAGTATTCTCCGTTGAGTTACATACATACAAAATGCTATGTGACCACAGAGGAGTTGAGACAGCTTCATTCTAGGTTGATGTGAAAAGCAACACCAGACTGAGAAGACTGAAGAAGATGAACTACTCACACATGAAACAACATGGATGAATCTCACAGTCACACTCTTGAGTGTAAAAAAACAGACATGAGCCGGGTGTGGTGGTGCACACTTATAATTCCAGTACTTGGGAGGCTGGGACAGGAGGATCGCAGTTCGCGGCCAGCCTTAGCTACTTAATGAAGCCCTCTGCTAAGAACTTAGTGAGACCCTGTTTCAAAATAAAGAATTAAAAAATAGGGCTGACGGTGTAGCTCAGAGGTAGGATGCCCCTGAGTTCAATCTCTAGTACTGCAATAAATAAATAAATAAATAAATGAATAAATAAATAACATAAAAGAGAATTATGAATAAAGGTGTTATAGACACACTTCTAAAACCAGTTTTTGACACTGAACTCAGGAAGAGGGCATCAGTATGTGGCCATTCATTCTGGTGTCACAGTGATGTATCTAGTGTATGTGACACCCCACGAGGAGAGATCACCCCACTCATTGAGATCCCCTCATCTATAACACAAAATTATTTTTTAGCTGGGCATGGAGGCACACACCTATAATCTCAGTACTTGGGAGGCTGAGACAGGAGGATCACAGGTCTAAGACCAGCCTCAGAAACTTAGCAAGACTCTGTTTCAAAGCAAAAATAAATAAATAAGTTAAATAAAATTTAAAAAATTAAAAAAGGACTAGGAGGAAAGCTCAGAAGTAAAATGCCTCTGGGTTCAATCCCCAGTACCACAAAACAAAAGTTATTTTTCAATAAAAATGGTGTAATAATCAAACCAAGCATGGTGGTGCGTGTCTGTAATCTCAGCTACCCAGGAGGCTGAGGCAGGAGGATTGAAAGTTCAAGGCCAGCCTCAGAAATTTAGCAAGACTGTGTCTCAAAATAAAAATAAATAAATAAATGAATAAATACATAAATAAATACATACATACATAAATACATAAATAAATAAATAGGGTCAAGGATATAGCTCAGTGATAAATCACCCCTGAGTCTATCCCCAGCACCGAAAAAGAAAAGTGATAATAATAAGCAAAAATTATCTTCTTGATTTGTTCTTTAGTTTAAAAACAATGAAAAATTTAAAGGAACACAGTTTTACAGATATTATTAAAATTTAGCAAATTATTTCATGTATGAAAGAAAATTCACTTGTACCCAAAATACTACACTTCATAGTTAACACTGTTTTATTATTTAAAATTTTAAACAGAAACAAAAGCTGCAAATAGTCACAATGAATGACAGAATTGAAATAGCTTGAGTTTTACTTGTCTTTACAATCACTTTTCTGTCATTTAAAATTTTTGAATCCACTGTTTATTTTTTATTTGTTGAGGTTTTTACACTTTACGAATCCTCGTGAAATTCACGGAATCACCACAAAGTCACTGCAGAATCTTCACTCCTTCAGCTGCTATGCAATCTCCAGCTCGCTTTTCACTGGTCCCAACACTGGCCTCTGCAGACCCCTGACTCTCCTCTCGCTGTTTCTTAAGGTCTTTTTCTTCTCATGCAGGCCATATCTTGCCAGTCTATGTTTGGGTTCATTTTTCCTTGTATAATCCAAGGAATCATAAATCATGCCAAAGCCATTTGTCTTGCCACCACCAAAACGGGTTCTGAATTCCAAATACAAAGATGATATCTGGTATGGTCTTGTACATTCTGGCTAATTTTCCCAGAATTTCTGTCTTAGGTACTGTTGCCTTCCCAGGGTGAGGACATCAGTGAGCATTTTTTCCTTCTGAAGTAGTCAGTTGGTCATGAATTTCCTGGTCCGAATTGTGATGATGCCAGCAAATCCTGAATCCACTGTTTAAATGCAGGAATCTGTAATAGAAGAGGGCTAGAGACAAGAACTACCTGTGGAGTAATCTAGAAGGATTCTGAGTCTTTATGAACTTGTTCTCTGAAATGAAGGCATGTGGCTGAGTCTATGTGTGATGGGCTAACCATAGAAGCAGAGTTCCCTGAATTAACTTCCACACAGAATAAAATGTTTATTACAGAATAAGTAATAAAAATATGCAAATTTGATACAGGTATTACTAAAACTCAACAATAGTAGCACCAGTTATTTAGAATAGCAGTGCTTAAATTTTGGGTGGGGCTTAGAACATTTTTGTTAACAAATCTCTGAGTTCTTTACTTTTGTTTATGTTGGTTGTGTCTATTGATACAAGCCTACTAGAAATTAAAACAGGAAAAAGTTAAATACTTTTTTGTTGTTGTTGCTGGGGATTGAACCCAGGGCCTTGTGCATGGTGGCAAGAGCTTTACCACTGAGCCTCCATCTACATCCCTAAACACTTATTTTTAAATTGTCTCCACCTTAAAAATACATATATCCATCCTATATTGATATGTATATTTATGAAAAGTAATTTTCCTAAACAAAACAAAATTTAATGAGAAGAGTGGTATTTTTTTACATTGATGCGGTTGGAGTAGCATATTACTTCAGCATGCAGTCTGTTGTAATATTTTGCTCTGGTTGAAATAGATGAATCAAATCTAGCCTCACATGAATATACAGTTGGAGAAGGGAGGATCTTTTAAGAGCCTCTTTAAATAATCATAGACACTCTTCTTTGATACTGCACCTAAACTTGGCAAGAGGTAGTTTCTTACAGGTTAGTTATAATATGTTCTAAAACCATACAAGTGAACTTATACTCTATTAAATTAAGATATGTTGTTGATTTATATTTTGAATGACTTATTTTATTGATGTATGACCATGTAACATTATGTATTGATTTTGGAAAATATTACTTCCCCGGGTTAATGTACCTTTTGCAAATGTTGATACATACCATTTTATTTATTTATTTATTTATTTATTTATTTATTTATTTATTTATTTTTTAATCTCATATATACACATTGTTTATGACAGTAATTCCATAGATTCACTACTTTCTTACCCTTCCCCTTCCCTTGTACCCCTTCCCTTGCACCACTGAGGGTTCTCCGTTGTCATTGAAGTCCCTTTTGTGTCCCCACTATTCCCTAAGTTGAATAGCAAGAGTCTTTAAGTTCACAGAAGTTTTCAAACTCACAGTAGCAGACAGACATTTCCAATATTCAATTTGAGTTTGAAAGCTCTTAGTGTTATCCTTTTATGAATTCAAATTTTTCATTTTAGTGATCTAATTTAACAATATAATTTATACTTTTTTTGTGTATGTGTGATACTGGGGATGGAACCCAGGGGGATTCTACCTCTAAGCTACACCCCCAGCCCTATTTTATTCTTTATTTTGAAACAGGGTCTCACTAAGTTGCAGAGGGCCTCACTAAGTTGCTGAGGCTGGCCGTGAACCTGTGATCCTCCGGTCTCAGCCTCCCAAGTACTGGGATTGCAAGCGTGCGCCACCACGCCTGACTAATTTATACTTCTTATACTTTGCTCAAGGTTGCATGCCTGGAATAAATCCCACTTGGTCATTACATAATATCCTTTATATATAAAGGAGAAAGTCTATATAATCATCTCAATAGATATAGAATTTTTTAAAAATAAAATTTAACATTTCTTTATGAGTTCCAAGCAATCTTGGAATAGAAGAAAAGCTTCAGGCCGGGTTTATCTTGTAGCATTTGTTAGGAACTATTCTTACCTCTTTTCTAGTCTCTAAAGTGTTTTTTTTTTTTGTAAGATTGGTGTTTTTTTCCTTAAATATTCAGAAGAATTCATCACTGAAGCTATTTTGATTTTTGTGTGTGGGGGAAAGTTTTTAAATGAAGGATTCAATTTCATCAATATTTAATTTCATTTATATTTTCTATTCTTGTATAAGTTTTAGTAAGTTGTATTTTTGAGGAATTAGCTTGTTTCACTTACATTTTTAAAGATTTATTGAGATATAATTTGCAGGTCATAAAATTAACCTATTTAAAGTGTACAACTCAATGCTTTTTAGTATGTTCTCAGAGTTATACAACTATTACCACAACCTGATTTTATTTTATTTATTTATTTGTTGCAGTGTTGGGATCAAGTCCAGGGTCCTGATTATGCTAGACAAATGCTGTATCACTGAGCTATATCCCCAGACATCAAAACCTAATTTTTTTTTGTACTGGGAATTGAACCGAGGGGCTTCTACCTCAGAACTACACTCCCAGCCCTTTTTATTTATTTATTTATTTATTTATTTATTTATTGAGAAAAGGTCTCATTAAGTTATTGAGGGTCTCGCTAAATTGCTGAGGTTGGCCTCAAACCTGTGATCCTCCTGTCTCAGTCTCCCAAGTACTGGGATTACAGGTGTGCGCCACCAAGCCTGGCTATCACAACCTAATTTTAGAACATTTCTATCACTCCAAACACAAACCTCATGTCCATTTGTAATCACTCTCTTTCCCAACCCCTAGTCCTAATCAACCACCAACTTACTTTCTATCTTCATAGACATTTCTTATAAATGGAATCATTTGTGGTATTTTGTGTCTTGCTTCTTTCACTTAGTGTAATGTTTTTTAAGATTAATCCATGTTGTAGGATGTATCAACCTTTGTTTCTTTTTATTGCTAAATATTATTTCATTGTATAGATATATGCAGTACTATATTTTGTTTATCCATTTACCAGTTGATGGATAGTTGAGTTGTTTTTACTTTTGGCTATTATGAATAACACTGGTATAAATGTTCAAGTGCAGGTCTTTGTACAGACACTCATTTCTCTTGTGTAGATACCTAGGAATGGAATTACAGAGTCACATGGGAACTCTGTTTAACATTTTGTGAACTGTTTTTGAAAGTGACTGTACCATTTTACATTTCTACCAGCAATCTCAGTGTTCTAATTTCTCCACAATTTTGCCTGCACTTGTTGCTTTCTTGTTTTATTTTTAATAGCCATTCTAGTGACCATGAAGTGGTATCTCATTGTGATTTGGTTTGCATTTTCCTAATGACTAATGATGCTCAACATCTTTTTGCATTTATTGACTATTCTCATATCTTCTTTGGAGAAATGTCTATTGAAACCTGTTGCCCATTCTATTTCTTTAATTTCTCAGAGTATATTTATAATCTTTCTTTTAGTTGTATGTAATAAAAATCAGCTCTACCTGTCTTTTTTTTTTTTTGGTACTGGGGATTGAACCCAGGGGCATTCTACCTCCAAGCTATACCCCAAGTCCTATTTTTTATTCTTTATTTTGAAACAGAGTCTCACTAAGTTGCGGAGGGCCACAGCTGAGGCTGGCTGCAAACACAGATGCTCTGGTCTCAGCCTCCCAAGTACTGGGATTACAAGCGTGGGCCACCACACCTGGCCTCTGCCTGTCTTAAGTGAAAGAATAATATTTAATATGAGGATATTATAGGAGAGAGATATTCATGGTATCCAAGGGCAGCAGCAGAAACACAAGGAACATGGGCAGAAACTCTGGATTCCTCAATTGCCTCATTCTCTCATCAAGGTCTGGTTTTAATTTTTGGTAGAACTTGGGACTGAATCCAAGGGCATTCTACCTCTGAGTTATAACCCCAGCCCTATGTTATTTTTTATTTTGAAACAGGGTCTCACTAAGTTACTGAGGGTCTCGATAAATTGCTGAAGCTGGTCTTGATCCTGTCTCAGTCTCCCACTGAGATTACAGGGGTGCACCACCACGCCTGGCTCATCTCCTTATTTTATTTTATTTTTGTGGTACCGGGGACTGAACCCAGAGACATTCTACCTTTGAGCTACACCCTTGGCACTATTTTATTTTTATTTTGAAACAGGGTCTCATTAGGTTGATGAAAATCTCACTACTTGCTGAAGCTGTCCTCGAATCTGTGATCTTCCTGTCTCAGCCTCCCAAGGACTAGGATTACAAGCATGTGCCACCATGCCCGGCTCATCTCCTTATTTTAAACAAACATCAGACAGGTGTCTCCTAGCTGTTCTCTAATTTGCTAGGGAAGAGATTTCCTCTCTTTCTCCTCTTTCCTCTTCCATCCCTTCCTCGAGTCAGTGAGGCGGCTTCCTTCACTACTATAGGCTTTGTTCCTCCACATGATAATTTGGTCATAATGGTAGTAGGTTCCAGAATGGTGTCCCCTGAGCCAAGTGACAGTCTTTCTCGTTAGTTCCAGATGAAAATTCCTGGAGGAAAGGCTTGGATTGAGGCCAAGGAGATGAAATACTGTGTTATTCCACCCTGTGGAAGGGCTTCTTGTTATCATAAGGGTGAGGTAGAATTTTCCCAGATCGAAAACCATGGGCTACATTGTATTTGTCTTTGTTTCCCCCAAAGTTGCTGACTTATTGGCAAATAGTAGGAGCTTTGTAAATGTTTACTGATGGAAAAGATGAATGAATGAATGAATGAATGAATGAAACCCTGGCTTGAAATGACTTCCTTTCTGCACAAAAGTCTTCAGCTCTCTGACAGTCTAAGATATTTCTCACTGACTACAAAAGCCAGGGATTTTGCTGATTAACTGTTTCATGTCCACCTCTCTGTATTAAAGGTACCGATATGGCCGGGCGCGGCGGCGCACGCTTGTAATCCCAGTACTTTGGGAGGCGGAGACCGGAGGATCCGGGTTCGCAGTCAGCCTCAGCTCTCTCTCTCTCTCTCTCTCTCTCTCTCTCTACCTAGTGAGGCCTTCCACAACTTTGTGAGACCCGGTTTCAAAATAAAGTATAAAAAAATAGGGCCGGGGGTGTAGCGCGGAGGTAGAACGCCCCCGGGTTCAATCCCCAGTACCGCAAAAAAAAAAAAAAAGGTACCGATACATGAAAGAACATGACTAAAATCCTAAACCCCTCGGCTGTCTTAGTCATCTTTAGACTGGGTCTGTTAGGTCAGCGCAGGTTTAGTAAGTATGGTGTGTCCTCAAGAAAGATCTGTCAGGAAATCAGAGAGCCTGTAGTGAGTCAGAGCTGGGGCTGGGGCTAAAACACACCTTTCAGCCTCATCATTACTAGCGTGTGCTTGCCTGGAGAGCGGCAGCAGTTTCTGGTGACCTTATCGCAGGTCACACTCAACCTGAGACTCCTCCCGAAGGCAGGTGATTGAGCAACACGCTTTCTGAAAACTCTTCCTGAGACCCTTCATTCACAGTGTCAAAGATGAGGGGATTTCAAAGACCCTTCATCATTTCACTCCCACAAAGGTTATTTCTTTTGTCGCTAGTAGGAAGACACACAATCAGAGTCTTATGGAAAAAGGAAAGAAAGGCTAACTGATTTCTGCAGCTCTTATACCTTCCCAGAGTAACTCTGTGCCCATCAGCCAGGGCCTGGCTCATTCTCTTTTAGGACACACTGCTAGTGTTCATAAATGCCAATTCATAGAAAAAGCCAATAAATGCCAAGTTATAGAAAAAGCAACATGTGCCGGGCATGGTGGCGCACGCTTGTAATCCCAGTACTTGGGAGGCTGAGACAGGAGGATCTGGGTTCGTGGCCAGCCTCAGCTACTTAGTGAGGCCGTCCGAAACTTAGTGAGACCCTGTTTCAAAATAAAGAACAAAAAATAGGGCTGGGGGTGTAGCTCAGAGGTAGAATGCCCCTGGGTTCAACCCCCAGTACCACACACACACACACAAAAGAAAAAGCAACATGTAGTACACTACATGTGTTCAAAGAGTTACTGTGTGTGTGTGTGTGTGTGTGTCCTATGTCTGTGCCTATATTTCCAGATGTCTGTCTGCTGTTGGTCTTGTTTCTCTGGAGAACCCTAATACAGGGAGCTTCTGTGCTAGGTAAAGCAAGAAACACAGATAACTTAGACTAGGGGCCATGAGACTAGAGATGGAGAGAAGTACTTATATTTGGGGTAGAGTTTGAAGGTAAAGTCAAATAAGACTTGCTGATGAATTGGATGTGACAACATGAAGGAACAACATAAATTTGTTAGGTCTGCAGGCCCTCTTTGAGGCATGTAGAAAGATTAGAAATGTATTAATGCAACAGAAATGGGTCTCTGTTGACTCAATGAGATAGAACCCATCTTTCAACTGTAACAGAGCAGTACCGGGGATTGAACCCAGGGGCATTCTACCGCCGCACTACACCCCCGGCCCTATTTTTTATACTTTATTTTTGAAACCGGGTCTCATGAAGTTGCGGAGGGCCTCACTATGTAGAGAGAGTGAGAAAGAGAGAGACAGGGAGAGAGAGAGAGAGAGAGAGAGAGAGAGAGAGAGCGCTGAGGCTGGCCGCGAACCCAGCTCCTCCGGTCTCCGCCTCCCAAAGTACTGGGATTACAAGCGCGCGCCACCGTGCCTGGCTGAGCAAGAACCTCTAAAAATCACTGAGATACATACATGTTTTAAAAATGCCTGAAGGAGTTGGTGGGGAAACAGTAGATTTTGAAACTTGTAAATACTTGTGATTGACAGGTCAATGGGATCCATTACCATAGTGATGGGGATCACTCCCAGGGAATTTTGGTTACTACAGAGTCAGGTACATGGATACTTTGCAAATTTCATTTTTGTTTACAGAGATCACTCTTCCAAGTCTTCACCAAGGAAAATATTTTCTTGGTCATTAACAAGAAATGCTTGACTTACTTTTTTTCCAAGTTGACAAGTTAAATGATATTGGAGGTACCAAAGGCCATCAACAGGAAAGACTTGGGCACTGGAAGGCTGATTAAGCACTTTAATTGGGTGTTAGTCATTTGAAAACTGTAGAAGCAAATATTGCACTGTGGCTCCTGTTCCTGTTCCTGTTCCTGAAGGGATTTATTTGTGTTGAATGCAGCCACACCAGATAAGGATTCACAGAGTCAGGTCTTAAGTGCTCACTCAACTCCTTAAGGACTCTGTGACTTCAGGTCAGTCGTTTATCATCTCTGACCCGTCATTTCCTTACCTATGAAATGAGATTAGAAATCCTTGTTCTGTCTACCTTATACAAATATTATGAACTTCAAATCAGATGACATTTATTAAGCATTTACTGTATTTCAGGCACTGTGCTGAGCAACGTGGTGGAGCGAAGCCAGACACCATGCTCAATACCATGTTACTATATCTGCTCACAATTCTGAGTCAGCAATTTGGGCTATACTTATCTCCATAGTATTTCTGCTTTTCTTGCCTGGAATCATGCAAGTGGCTACAAATTTTCCTTTAGCTCTGTGGGCCTAACTTGTCCTCTCTCATATGTCTGGCTATTGGTGGTGACTACTAGCGGGTGAGGACTGGGATTTTAGGGGGCCTAGGGGCCTAGGGGCCTGTCTTCCATCTGCTCTTTCATCTTCTAGAAGGCTCAACCAGGCTTCCTAACATCGGGGTTCCAGGGCAGAATTTCAAGAGATGAGAGCAAAAACTGCAAGGCTGCTTGTACTTGAGGCTTGGAAGTCCTATGTATCACTTCCACCATATTCTATTAGTCAAGGCAAGTGACAGGTACAACTCAGATCCAAGGACAGGGAAAGAAATCTACCTTTTGACAGGAGGAGTAGAAATACCGCATTGCGAATGGGCTACCATAGAGCAGTAGGAGAAGTGACCGGGCATTAACAATCGGTTGCACTTGTCAATATGTTATCTCACTGAATCTTCACAGCCACCCTTTAATTCTTACTGGGCGGATGAGGAAACTGAGGTATAATGAGGTTAAACACTTGCTCAGTCACATAATCAGTGTTTAAACTGGGATGTGCACCTAGGCAGCCTGACTCTAGAGGTCATGCTCTTTCTTAACAGCCTTCAAAATGGAAATCACCTTGTGACGGGAGGTTACTCGTGTATACCCATGTTAAATAGGATTTTGTAGGAGGCTGTGAGTCTGGACTGCAATGGGCCCAAATAGACCGGACCAATCCAGAGCTTAATCACACTAATTGAGCTTTGACTAGTTGCAGAAGGTCCTGCAGTTAACTAGGCTATAAACAGCTAGTTAATCTGTAACTAACTGACTAGTTAACTAGGCTGTAGCCAGTTAAATTGCTTCCTTTGCCTCGCTTCTGTTTTTCTGTAAATGCTGTCTGGTCTCATTTCTGGTCAGCGTTCTCAGAACCTGCTCTGGTTGTGGGAGCTGCCCAATTTGCAAATCATTTTGGTTTGGTTTTGCACAAGTAAACTCTACTAAATTTAATTTGTCTGAGGAATTTCCCTTTTAACACTTCTGTCCAGTTCTTTCCTTCTTATACCCTACTTCACATCCCTTACAGTTTAATTGGGGCCATGTAACTGGTTCTGTGCCGCTGGAAGCATTTAATAGCAGTTGTAAATTCTGCATTCTCTTTTATCCCCTCCTTCTGTGATCTTAGACACCAAAGGTTAAAACGGTGGATCTATGAGATAGAAGTAGACTGGATTGCCAAGTTACAATTCAAAAGGAAGCTGTCTGATTTGCAGCAGAAAAGAAATAAAATTGCCTGTGTTAAGCTGCTGCGATTTTCGGGTTTGTTATTTCAGTGAAACCAATTCTCTCCTAATACAAACCTCTTTGCATTATTCTGCATATAAAGTGAATCTATAATCATATAAAAATTGTACTTGAACAGAAAGAACAAAGAGAAATTTAAAAATCCAAATCTTATTACCCAGGGTCAACAATTCTCGATCTCTTGGTGAATATCATTTCAGATAATTCTCTATGTTTAAAAATACACACATAATTTATATGAATAGATTCACAGTCCCCATATTGCCTGGAAGCCTCTTTTTCATCAAACAGTATAGTTTCAAAATCATTCTTGGGGGGAGGGAAATGGTATGCAGGAAGGAAATAGATCAAATTATGCTTTGGGAGTGTATGAATATATCGCATATATCTCACTATTATGTGTAATTATAATATGCCAATAAAAATCATTCTTTGTTGAGTAGTAGAGACATATATAGGAACACTTGTGAAATAAACCAAAAAGGAAGAGTTTTGAGAACACATATAAGAGTATGTCAGAGTGCTTGAGTTAAAATCCTCACCCTACCACTGACCTTGGGAATGTTACTTAATCTTACTGTGCTTCTACTTCTTCAACTGTGAAAGGAGGATAATAATACCTATCCCACTTCACAGTGAGGATTAAAGAAAATGAGGTTTACTTAACATTCTGCACATTACCTGGCATGCAGTTGCACCCAATAAATGTTAGCTTTGATACCAGGAGAGCAAATTTACCCATTCCACTGAAACATGCAAAGGAAATGTAGCTTCATTACTTCTTATAATAGATCTTTCACATAAGGCCCCTGCTAGATTGCAGGGGTTAGTTCCTGGAGGTGGAAGAAACCATGTTTCATTCTAGTTTTAAAAGACTTTCAGCTGGGCGTGGTGGCCCATGCTTATAATCCCAGTACTTGGGAGGTTGAGACAAGAGAATCACAGGTTCAGAACCAGCCTCAGCAACTTAGTGAGACCCTGTTTCCAAATAAAAAATACGATAGGTCTGGGGGTGTAGCATGGAAATAGAAGGCCCCTGGGTTCCACCCCCAGTAACACACACACACACACACACACACACATGCACACACAGACTTTCAAAATCTGGGGGTGTAGTTCAGTGACAGCGCTTGCCTAGCTGGTTCCAAACCCCAGTGCTGCAAAAAATAAAAATAACAATTAAAAAGATTTTTTTCTCTGTGTGTGGTACTGGAGATTGAACCCAGGAGCATTTTGCCTCCAGCCCTTTTTATTTGTTTGGAAACAGGGTCTCACTAGGTTGTTGAGGCTGTCCTCAAACCTGCTATCCTCCTGTTTCAGCTTCCCAAGTACTGGTATTACAGGCGTGTACCACCACACCCAGCACTAAAAAAGATTTTAAGAAAATATTTAGTGAGTTCAAAGTCCATCTTCATAATGGAGGTATTGCCCCCTCCCCATATAAAAGTTTATTTTAGTTTTTCAAAGATAGTTTCTCTGTGTAGGGGAAAAGCTTATGAGTTCTCCCGGTTATGGGAAGTTTACCTGTTAACTTGTCTTGCCATGGGCTAAGGTGGCTTAGTCTCTGCATGGCATCCATTGCAGAGAGACTAGTTCCATTTGCTCTTTTGGGGGACAGTGGCACCCACTGCTGCCTGTTGGTGATTTGACAGTTGCCTCCAGTCATTGATGGTCCTGACCTCCTTTTCCCAACTGCAGGCCTCTGCAAGTCTACTCTGCAAGTCCAGCGGTGGAGCCCACCTCTTCCAAGTCGCTCACTGGGGTATTTAGGAACGTCCTGGATTCTTGGCGCACTGTGCACAGACCCTCTCCTACATCTGTTCAACTTCTCTACCCTAACTCTCTGCCAGAGGTTGGTAGAATCCTTGGCATGGAGATTTCATTTCATGATTCCAAACGGGGAGCTGGTCAAGACTCCTTCGTTTGGCTATTGATTCAACCTATGTGACAAGCGCCTGCCCTCCAGGCCCAAACCAGTTCACGCGTGAGATGGTTTGCTTTCTTTCCCCTTCTCTCGTTTCCTGCCCATCATTTCCAGGCGCTGACTGGGACGTCATTTCTAGCTGCTTGTGTACAGGGACTTCCCTTACACCACTCAGCCTCCTTGCTCAACTTTTGATGACAGAGAAGTGAAATCCCTGCATGATAAAGAAATTACATGGCTTTTGATACGAGAGTTACATGTCAGATACTAGAGTTTATGATCAATACAAATACATCAATACCCTCAAATATTGCCCCATTATAATATTATCATTAATATCACATAAGACAAGTGTGCTTCTCTCTCAGTGACCTTCCTCTTTCCCCATGGCCTTGCATGGCCTGCCAGATTCTGGATTTTTTTTTCTGCTTTGCTTGTTAAAAAAGACAGTTGGAAGACAGTCCACCTGCTGTTTGCTTGGAATGCAGGAAATGAACATCATACCATATGGGCCCCTTAACACCCACCCACATTGCCCCAGACACAGCAGCAGGTCCTCTGGCGACCACGGGCCAGGCACCACGGGGTGGCTGCTTTACTTGGGAATGACACATTTTAAAAAATCTTCTTAATTTACATTTTTTATTGCACAGATGCAAATTAATTTTTGGTCTTTCTATTGACTACAAACAGATCCAGATTTATCTCTGATTGTTCATAGTGCACATAGCCTAACAATGACTAATAATTGTTTACATCAGTGGCAGCTGCAGAGTTAACACTCTCAACCCGCAGTGTTGACCTTACATAGATTAAAAAAAAACCCTGTCTAAGTATGAGATGAGGGGCTGCCACTAAGACCTGTCCTAAATATGTACTAATGCTCAAATACTGTACTTTGTATTTACTTCCTTTAATTAGACATAGTTTTTGTACCTTTCTGCAAATGGGTTTACCAGACCATTTAAGAGTTCTTTTGTGTGTGTGTGGTCTGGGAATGGAACCCAGGGGCATGCCACCTCTGAGCTACATCCCCAGCCCTATTTTATTACTTTTTTTATTTTAAAACAGGGTCTCACTAAGTTGCGGAGGGCCTAAGTTGCTGAGGCTGGCCGTGAATCTGCGGTCCTCCTGTCTCAGACTCCCAAGTACTGGGATTACAAGTGTGCACCACCACGCCCGGTTTAAGAGTTCATTTTTATCAAGGGAAGGGAAAGAAAACTTAGGCTCCTGTATTTCTGAGAGAGAAATAATTCCTGCCAAAGGGGAGATGGCATGGAAAAGGGTGTGTAGAGAATCAAGACTCACTTTGCTGTTTACTACTCCTAGAGGCAGTCAGTTGGGTATTTGAAAGAGATGCCTCCTGCATTGTTCTCAGTCTGGGATGCATAGCAATGGTCCAGGCTGTGTGTGTCAGTTAGGGGGCTTCATCACCTGCTGTTTTATTAATTAATTAATTAATTTTTTTATTTTGTGGTACTGGGGATTGAACCCAGGGGCATTCTACCTCCAAGTTACACCCCCAGACCTATTTTTTATTCTTTATTTTGAAACAAGGTTGTCACAAGGACTGGGAGATGTGGAAGCAAAGGGCCAATCCTGCATGCTTGGGTAAACATACCTGGTAAAGTTTAGATGGCTTGTCTTCCTGGCCATGGGGCTGTCAGTGTTTGATATGATCACTTAACACCTTGCACATGGTTGCAGAAAAGTGTTTGCATAGACCACCTGCAGGGGCCAGGTGGGTCCTGTCAGTGCCACGGCTACAGCTGAACCAGGATGTTGTCTCCTGCATAGTTCTCTATAGTAGGATATCTTCTCTCCACCACTCTCAAATGTATTCAGGTGCTTTCAGTAAAACAAACAAACAAACAAACAAACAAAACAGTAAGGGGTGGGGATGTAGCTTAGTGGTAGAGGCTTGCCTAGTTGCATGAGACCCTGGGTTCAATGCCCAGTACTGGGGGCAGTAAGGTAGATTAAAAGCCAGTAAGGTAGATTAAGTAAGAGCTAAGAGAGATCAGCAGAAAAGATCAAGGTTCAAAGGGTAGGAGAGAGTTTATCACTTGGGTGGAACCACAAGTCAGAAAGAAGCCCTGTAGCACCAGACCTGGAGAATTGGAGGAGGCCCGGAACAGGAAAGGTACTGGACAATCATGGAGTGAATTTTCACAACTGGCTTTCACTGACAGGGACCTGCATGTTCTATGTTTGGTGGAACCCTTTGAAATAAAAAAGAAAGAGAAAAAAGCCTATGGTGTGTTTCCATACACCCTGGCACACACTGGGTATATACTAGCATATACTGGTTCTAAAGTGCTAGACCTGGAGAGCCTGTTTCTTTATGGTGGGAGTGGTGCTTTCTTTTTCTTTTTTATTGGTGCACTGTAATCATACATGGTGATGAAGTTCAGGGTGATAGAGGCGTACATGCACACAACACTCGTTGAGCCCTCCCCCAGTTCCCACCCCACTCCCTCTCCCTCCCCACCTTCCCAGGCTCAGCACAGTGATTGTCTTAGATGAGTTTGTGTGTGTACATCATGTCCATCGAGGTGTTTCCCTCTTCAAGTCTTCCTCCCCCTCCCATCTCCCTCAGTTAGGTCCCCTCCCTCACTCCACTAAGGTTTCTCCTCCTTTGTCTGGAGTCCCTCCTGTGTCCCAGTTTCTCCCTAGCTTCTGCATATAAGAGAGACCTTTCACTTTTTGTGACAGACTAATCTCACTTAGCATAATATTCTCCAGTTCCCTCCATTTCCTTGCAAATGACATAATTTTGTTCTTCTTTATGGCTGAATAGAATTCCATTGTGTGTATATCCCATAATTTTGCAATCCATTCATCTGTTGATGGACATCTCAGCTGGTTCCATAGTTTGGCAACTATGAATTGTGCAGCTATAAACATAGATATGCATTCATTACTATGGCAGTCTGGTTTCAATTCTTTTGTGTAGATACCCAGGAGTGGTATCGCTGGGTCACATGGTAGGTTCATTCCCATTCTTCTGAGGACCCTCCACACTGTTTTCCAAAGTGGTTGCACTAATTTGCGATCTCACCAACAATGTATCAGAGTTCTTACTTCTCCACATCCTCATCAGTATTTATTATTGTTTGTATTTTTAGTGATTGTCCTTCTAATTGGGGTTAGGTGAAATCTCAGGGAAGTTTTGATTTGCATCTCTCTGATTGCTAATGATGTGTTTTCTTTTAAGTACTACCTGGAAAACAAGTCCCTTTTGTGTGTTATGATGGATTTTTCTCAGGGGAAACTTAGCAGCTTCAGGGAAAAGAAGAGAAAAATGTCCAGGTGAGAGAGTAGCAGCATAAATCAAGCAGAAAGGAACTGTGGGGAGGAGGTGATAGGTTGATTCCTCAACTCAGGATTGGCAGGGTCCTTGGCTTCCATGACAGAAAAGAATTTCAGGAGCTGGGCATGGTGGTGCATGCTTGTAATCCCAGTACTTGGGAGGCTGAGACAGGAGGACCACAGGTTCAAGGACAGTCTCAACAACATTGCGAGACCAGAAAAAAAAAAACAACTTAAATGAGCAAAAAATTCCTTGGCAGGAAAATGTCAAGGAAATTCAGAGAACTAAAATTAAAGTGCTACCTTAATTGGAGTGAGAAAACTCTGGAAAGAATGTGAGATTTAGGACCCAGGATTTTGAAGCATAAACCAGGTTTTGAGGTGAGAATAGAAGAGATGAGGCACCTAAATGGGCAAAGCAGAGTGATCTTATTAGGACACTCTCAAAGAGCTCGTAAGGGAGCTATGAGGTGGAGCAATCAATAGGCCGAGTCCCTCAGGGCTGGCACCCTGTGCTGGTCTTCTTGGTATCCAGTCACTCAACAGAGCTCAGTGCTGAGGACAGCAGTGAGTGAGACAGCCAGGGTCTCTGCCTGCATGCAGTGCAGTTTACAGTCTAATTGTCACAGGGTGGCGAGTTTCCCTTAGTTCTTGTCACCCCAAAAGAAAATTCATTCCGGGAACATGGATAGGGTGAGCATGAAGGGTTTTAGTGGGTGGGTTCACTAGGGGGGTCACAGAGCTGGCTGGTCTGGGAGCAGAAAGAGAGCAAGTCTGCCTCATGGTGAGTTTATTATTGTCTAGAAATCCCACCCCTCCTTATACATAGTAATTTGGGGAGGTTACTTTTGGAGTTTGTGCCACAAGTAAGTGGGACTGCACTAAATCCACCATGTTGGAATTTTCAGCTGGTGTCTAAAGCTGCAATGTAATGGGCTGGAAGTCTCTGACCACAGTCAGGCGGGGCAATCTCCATGTCTCTTCTCAGGAACACTGGCTGGATATATCCTGTCCCAGTTCTTTCCCTGTCCTGCTCATCTCTGACTAATTACCTAACATAATGGTGGAGACAACGATAGATAGATAAATAAATATTTGATGCTAAAAAAATACAATCAATGAGGTCAACACTAAGCCTTTTTAAAATATTTTGTACTCAAGTTTGAACCCTGGGACATTCTATCGCCAAGCTATACCCCCAGCCCTTTTTGTTGTTATTTATTTATTTATTCATTCATTTATTTATTTTGGTACTGGGGATTGAATTCAGGGACTTTCTACCTCTGAGCTACATCCCCAGCCCTAAATCAATTAATTAATTTATATTTATTTATTATGGTACTGGGAATTGAACCCAGGGGCGTTCTGCCTCTGAGCTACATCCCCAGCCCTATTTTATTTTTTATTTTGAAATAGGGTCTCACTAAGTTGCTGAAGGCCTCACTAAATTGCGAGGCTTGTCTTGAACCTGCAATCCTTCTGTCTAGCCTCCCAAGTACTGGGATTACAGGTGTGTGCCACCACATCCAGCTATTTATTTATTTATTTATTTATTTATTTATTTATTTATTGTGGTATTGGGGATTGAACCCAGAGGGCTTCTACCTTTGAGTGATACCACACTCCCAGTCCAATTTTATTTATTTGGAAACAGGGTCTCGCTAGGTTTATGAGAGTCTCACTACTTGCTGAGTCTGTCCTCAAACCTGCGATCCTCCTGTCTCAGCCTCCCAAGTACTGGCATTACAAGTGTGTGCCACCACGCCTGGCCTTTTTTTTTTTAAACATGCTTTTATTGGTGCATTGGAGTCTCACATCACAATGAATATCTATTTGATTTTAACATACATGCACATAGCTTTTAGTGTCCCCCCCACCTCCCTTCACCCACATGAAGTACCAAGAATGATGTTGGTATATTCTCACCTGTACACATTGTTTATGATAGTAATTCCACTGATTCACTTCTTTCTTGCCTTTACCCTTCCCTTGTACTACTTCCCTTGCCCCACTGAGGGTTCTCCATTATCAACCGGAGTCCCCTGTGTGTCCCCACTACTCCCTAGGTTGCACATATTAATGAAAACATATGTCCCTTCTTTTTTTGTGATTGGCTGATCTCACTTAACATAATGTTCTCTAAATCCTTCCATTTTCTTTCAAATGATGTTATTTTGTTCTTCTTTATTGCTGAGTAGAATTCCATTGTGTATATTTCCCACAATTTTGTAATCCACTCATCTGTTGATGGACACCTAGGTTGGTTCCATAATTTGGCCACTGTGAATTGTGCTGCTATGAACATGGGTATGCATATATTACTGTAGTTTTCTGGTTTCAATCCCTTTGGTTTGATACCCAGTAGTGGTATAGCCGGGTCATATGGTGGGTCCATTCCCAGTTTTCTGAGG
>PVJS01039449.1:0-17500 GCA_004027185.1 Glis glis
AAAAAAAAAAAAAAAAAAGATAAAAAAAACAAGCCGGGCGTGGTGGCACACACTTGCAATCCCAGTACTTGGGAGGCTGAGACAGGAGGATCACAGGTTCACGGTCAACCTCAGCAACTTAGTGAGGCCCTGTTTCAAAATAAAAGAGTAAAATAGGACTGGGGGTGTAACTCAGAGGTAGAATGCCCCTGGGTTCCTTCCCCAGTACCAATAAATAAATAAATAAATAAATAAATAAATAAATAAATAAAACATACATACATACATAAATACATAAAATAAAAAGGGCTGGGGGTGAAGTCCAGAGATAGAATGATCCTGGGTTCAATCTGTAGTACCAAAAAAAATTTTTTTTGTTTGTTTTAATTATCTTTCCTACTGGTGTGCTTTCAAAGAGGAATTTTTGCTGCTGAGTATTGCCCAAATAATCATGAATTCAGCCCACGGTAAGGGTTAGGGATATGATAGCGCTCTCCTTTCTGGACGGGATAGTGAGGACAGGCCTAGAGCTCCAGGCCTTGTTCTCCCCTTCATTCCTGGGTACAAAGGCAAAAACGCACTCAGGGATAATGAGTGAGGAAAAGGAACATTCCCTGCGATGGATGAAAATAGTAATTTAAAAAAATAAAGAGAAGTTGGAGGGGGAGTAAGCCTGACCTTAGTAGGAGGTTATAGAAAAACTCCAGACGGCAATGTTGTTTGTTTCCGACAATATAAATGGATCACAATAGGGCATTGTCCTTTCTTCCTCCTCATCCTTCTAGAAATAGGGTGAAATCTGTTTTTTAAACAGTTGTCTTGAGCCATGTATAGCATATAATAAACTGCACATACCTTAAATATGCAATTTGATAAGTTTGGACATAGGTACATACCCATGATGGAGCCATCACCACAATCAATATCACGTATCACATAGCCATCATTCTCAATAAAATTTGTTTTTGTGAAGCACAGAGACAATCTCCAGCCGGAAAGTGATCATTGAAGGCCCCTTGCTTGGTGGATGAGGAAATGAGGCCCCAGAGGGGAAGGGCCTTACACAAAGCCCAGCGCTGGTCTGAGGTGGAGCAGGCACCCGGAGCTCCATCCTGGGGCCCTGGCTCCTGGCTCTGACGGCTGACACTCTGCAGTGCCCAATTACCCCAGGTAATTCTACTCGGCTCTAGGAAAAGACCATTTTAGACCAAATGCTTCTTTATCAGCCTGGCCCTAGGGAAGCTGTAATTTAGAAAGAGAAAGATGATAGCTCTCTTTGGAAAAGTGCTCTAATGGCATGTTACTCCCTATGAGGATGATGTTAGGCACACTTTTTGGTTTTTGCCCTTTAACCCCAGAAGGTAAGATAGCCTTACCACAGGGCCAAGAGGACTGGAGGAAATACATAGGACTGGAGGAAATGCAATCACAAATTAAATTCTTCAGGACAGTTTCCAGACACCAAAGCTCTTCAAAATCAAAACTGTAGATGTCTTTGTCTGTAGAAACATGATCATTCATAGTGAATGAAGTATTAATAATAGATTTCAGAATATTATGGATTAAATAGACTTCAGTGTTTTGATTGGGAAATACACAAACTCATGGTTTCTGACAGAGAGGAAATGTGCTCCAAATTTCAGTCAACCAAACTTTAAACACAATTTTTCATCATGGGAAGATAGAGATTATATCAGAGTTGCTGGGTTCTCTGTGGTACCTTTAAAACAAGCCTCTTTTAAAACCTGGTGGGATTTCTTGGTTTTGACAAGTGTGCAATGGTTCTGTAAGCTGTTAATGTTAGGAGAAGTTGGCTGAAGGTATACAGCTATTCTTTCTACTATCTTGGCAATTTTTCTGTAAATCTAAAATTATTCCAAGACTTATTCTGTGGTAGGAGAGGATAGGTAGAAAGGACACACAAGGGACAGAACAAGAGGGGCCATGATTCAAAGTCCAGATTCAAAGTTCACTTTCACATACTCTGATCACAAACAGCACAATTAAATAAATTATTAGACTTTATCCATAGTCTGTCTGATTATGACAACTGTGTGTCATACCTTTGATCAAATCCCCAGTGTTACACCAATGTAGTACTGTTTTTAAGTTCACAGAACAAAATAACAAAACACCCCGATGGGGAAATTATTAGATTTTTTTTTCATTAAGAACAAAGAAGCCAGGCATGGTGGCGCAGGCTTGTAATCCCAGTACTTTGGGAGGCGGAGACAGGAGGATCCGGGTTCGTGGCCAGCCTCAGCTCTCTCTCTCTCTCTCTCTCTCTCTCTCTCCCTGTCTCTCTCTTTCTCTCTTTCTCTACCTAGTGAGGCCCTCCGCAACTTCGTGAGACACGGTTTCAAAATAAAGGATAAAAAAAATAGGGCCGGGGGTGTAGCGCGGAGGTAGAACGCCCCTGGGTTCAATCCCCGGTACCGCAAAAAAAAAAAAAAACGAAGAAGACAACCCCTAGTAGGTAATAATTAATACATCCACTGTCCAACACAAAGGAAAACAAAAATATCCTCTTATTTTCCTTTTATTTAGATCATGTCTGTATACGACATCTTTTATACGTAGAAATATGCCTAGCTAAGATGCAACTAGCACATCCCTCTCCAAAGCCCTCACCTTACCCTCTCAGAGCATGTACTTCTTTATTTAACTCAATAAAATCAATCTGTGCCTCACTGAGACCTGTCCTGTTATTCAGTTCTGCAATGACAGCAAGGACCCTCATGGCCTGAGTCCTGTAGAAACATCTGCAACACCTCCTCCTTGGGGAACTCCTCGGGACCCTCATCCCAGGGACAATTGCAAAATAGTTTATTTACAAAGATGAAACTTTCTGGGGAACCACATGCAAAAAAACGAAAGGGCAAACAGTGGGCAGGGGAATATTCGTAGCATTATGATAAAAGGTTAATATCCTCACCATGTAGAGAACACATCTAACTCTACAAGAACATATCTTGTAGAAAATCAACAATGGAAAAAATAGGCGGGACACACTTACATACACACACACACACACACACACACACACACACAAACAACCAAACTTTTTTTGTGTGTGTGGTACTGGGGATGAGGATGGAACCCAGGGGCATTCTACCTATGAGCTACACCCCAGCCCTATTTTATTTTTTATTTTGAAATAGGGTCTCACTAAGTTACTGTGCACTGGCCTCCAAGCTGTGATTCTCCAGTCTCAGCCTCCCAAGTACTGGGATTACAAGTGTGGGCCCAACTAAGAAATGCTATTTTTAAAAGATACCTTTTTCAAGGCATTTTTAAGATGTCTTTTTTTAACCAATCTGATTAAAAATGTTGGGTTTTGTTGAGTTTCTTTTTGTTTGTTTGTTTTATATTTATTTATTATTTTTGCTGGGGTAGGTTGGTTTCTTAAAAATCTTACTCAGAGTTGGTAAGGGTCAGGGAAATGAGCACTGGGGGAAGAGTGTGTGTACACTGTTACAGCCCAAATCCAGAAACGGACAGATAGCACTTCTGTGTCTACCATTCTACTCTTAGGAATTCATTATAAGGAAATCAACATACAAAAATTTATCTGGGAGATAAATATATCTCTCTCTACTATCTTGTAACTTTTTGGTAAAGCTAAAATTATTCCAAGACTTATTCTGTGGTAGGATAGAAGGATAGGTAGTATATATATATAGTGTGTATATATAGAGAGAGAGACAGAGAAAGAATATATATATTCTATATATTGTCTCTGTCTTCTACTACCTAGAAAGATAGAGTATATATATATATATATATATATAGAGAGAGAGAGAGAGAGAGAGAGAGAGAGAGAGAGGGAGAGAGACAGACAGACAGAGACACTAGCAATTGAACCCAGGGAGGTTCTACACCTGAGCTATAGCCCCAGCCCTGTTTTATTTATTTATTTTTTATTTTGAAACAGGGTCTTATCTAAGTTACCACATGCTAGACTTGAACCTGTGATTCTCCTGTCTTAGCTTCCAAAGTACTGGAATTATAGCTGTGTGCCATTGTGCCTGGCTTATATTTAAAATGATGAAAAATTAGAAAAATCCTAGTGTCTTCTAATTGGCAATTGGTTAAATTGAACAAAGTAAATCCACACCAACCAAAGATAAGGTGATCATTAAAAATGATGTGCTGCCGGGCGTGGTGGCACAAGTTTGTAATCCCAGTACTTGGGATGCTGAGACAGCAGGATCGCAGGTTCACAGTCAGCCTCAGCTACTTAGTGAGGCCCTCTGCAACTTAATGAGACCCTGTTTCAAAATAAAGAATAAAAAATAAAGCTGGGGGTATAGGTTGGAGGTAGAATGTCCCTGGGTTCAATCCCCAGTACCGCAAAAAACAAACAAAAATGATGTGTTGCCAGGCAAGGTGGCACACACCTATAATCCCAGTACTTGGGAGACTGAAATAGGATAATTGCAGGTTCAAGGTTCAAGGCCAGCCTCAGCAACCTAGTGAGACCCTCAGCAACTTAGTGAGACCCTGTTTCAAAATTTAAAAAACATAAAAAGGGCTGAGGGTGTAGTTCAGAGGTAGAATACCCCTGAGTTCAATACCCAATACCAAAATAAATAAATAACAATAAAAATGATGTGTATAGGACTGATGGTGTAGCTCAGTGGCACAATACATGTTTAGCATGCCCAAAGCCCTGGGTTTGATCTCCAGCGCATGTGAGCGTGCGCGCGCACACACACACAAAGATGTGCATAAAATACTAAGACATTTAAAGACACACACACAAAAAAATGTTCACAGAATACTAAGCTTTTTTTTAAGCAGCATACAAAACAAAACACATATTCAAATTTTGATTAAATTGCAAGGAATACACCAAAAAGTTAACAGTGATAGAGCTATAGAAATTGTCAAAACTTCTGTGTAATGAACAATAATTTTAATTTTCTTCATCTTGCTTGTAATTTAACTAAAAAGAAAAAAAGACCAAATCTCCCACTCAAGTGATAAGGGAAACCACAGATTCCCAGCATCTTTCCTTCGACCTTGGCCTATCCTGGTTAGACCTGTCTCTTAACACTGGGCTTTCTAGCCCAGCTTTCCTTTGGACCCACCAGTCCCTGATTTAGATTCACCCTGACTTTTTTCACCCACCAGTCCTTTGGGGTTCCAAGAGCTTACCACCCTGGCAGCTCTCTGCTGCCCCCTTCTGCCACCAACAGACAACCCCTGTCAATCCATCAGGTCCCAATTTACACTGGGCTCCTCCTCCTCCTCTTCTTCTTTTTTTATTTTTGTTCTGGGGATTGAACCCAGGGGCATTCTACCTCCAGGCTACACCCCTAGCCCTATTTTTATTCTTTATTTTGAAACAGGGTCTCACCAAATTGCGGAGAGCCTCACTAAGTAGCTGAGGCTGGCTGCAAACCCGGATCCTCCTGTCTCAGCCTCCCAAGTACTGGTATTACAAGTGTGCGCCACCATACCTGGCTTTCCTCCTGCCTTCTTCTAAAACAGTCTTTGCCATTGTGTGAATCTAAAAGTCCATTTCACTAATTCACTGTAATGCCAGTACTTGGGAGGCTGAGACAGGAGGATTGCAGGTTTCAGGCCTGCACATGGTAATTTAGTGAGACCTTGTTTCAAAATAAAACCAGGCATGGTGGCTCACACCTGTAGTCCCAGGATTTGAGAGGCTGAAATAGGAGGATCGCAGGTTCGAGGACAGCCTCAGCAAGTAGTGAGACTCATCAACCTAGGGAGACCCTGTTTCAAAATAAAAATAAAAAGCCGAGCATGGTGGTGCACACTGGTAATCTCAGTACTTGGGAGGCTGAGACAGGAGGATTGCAGGTTCTCGGCCAGCCTCAACTACTTAAGTGAGGCCCTCTGCAACTTAGCGAAACCCCGTTTCAAAACAAAGAATAAAAAATAGGGCTGGGGGTATAGCTCAGAGGTAGAATGCCCCTGGGTTCAATCTCCAGTACTGCTAAATAAATAAATAAATAAATAAATAGGGCTGAGAGTGTAGCTTGGAGGTAGAATGCCCCAGGATTCAACTCCTAGCAGCAAAAAAAAAAAAATCATTTTTATATTGTCAGTTGGGAAAAGCAAACAGATTCTCTCCACAAATTATTTGCTCATTTGCAACAACTCACTCAAAAGACCTCGTAGTACAACAGCTATTTGTTCTACACTGGAAGGAGGTGAACAAGGCCACCAACACCATGTCGTGACACCCTGTCCTGCCGCCATTCTCTTGCATCGTCAGCTTCCCGTTACTGACAACTCCAGCCCAGTCCAAAATTGTGTTCATCCATGAATGCAATTCCTCATTTCTGCAATTCGTACCGTGTGGCAATTAAGAGTCACAGTTCCAAAGATGTGTTACACAGATTTTATTTGCCTACAGCTGAATGTCTAGACCAGCGCTGTTCAATGAAAATATTCCTTTTTTGTGTGTGTGGTACTGGGGATTGAACCCAGGGGCATTCTACCTTATTTTTATTCTTTATTTTGAAACAGGGTCTCACTAAATTGCGGAGGGCCTCACTAAGTAGCTGAGGCTGGCTGCAAACCCGGATCCTCCTGTCTCAGCCTCCCAAGTACTGGGATTACAAGCATGCGCCACCACTCCCAGCTCTCAACGAAAATATTCTATATTTGCACTGTTCAGGGCTGTAGCCACGAGCCACATATGGCCATTGCTCACTTGAAATGTGACTAGTTTCATTGGAAAGCTTATTTTTTTAAAGTTTGATCTTAACCAATTTTAATTTTTAAAATGAAGCAGTGAGCCAGACATGTTGGTGCATGCCTGTAATCCCAGTACTTGGGAGGCTGAGACAGGAGGATCGCAGTTTTGCCGCCAGCCTCAGCTACTTAGCGAGGCCCTCCGCAACTTGGTGAGACCCTGTTTCAAAATAAAGAATAAAAAATAGGGCTGCAAAAAATCCCCAGTACTGCAAAAAAATAAAAATAAATAAATAAATAAATAAATAAATAAATAAATAAATAAAATAGAGCTGAGGGTATAGCCCAGCAATAGAAGGGCCCTGGGTTCCACCCCCAGTACCACAATAAATAGATAGATAGATAGATGATAGATAGATAGATAGATAGATGATAGATAAATAGATAGATAGATAGATAGATAGATAGATAGATAGATAGACAGACTGAGGGCGTAGCTCAGAGGTAGAATGCCCCTGGGTTTGATCCCCAGTACCAAAAAAAAAAAAAAATGGCAGTGTAAAATTCTTTCCTTTAAACATACTTTATAGCTGGGCATGATGCCACATGCCTATATTCCTAGTACTTGGGAGGCTGAGACAGGAAGATCACAGGTTTGCAGACAGCCTCAGCAATTTAGTGAGGCCCTCCACAATTTTTTTTTTTTTTTGCAGTATTGGGAATTGAACCCAGGGGTATTCTACCTCCGAGCTACACCTCCAGCCCTATCTTTTATTTTGAAACAGGGTCTCACTAAGGTGCAGAGGGCCTAAGTAGCTGAGGCTGGCCACAAACCTGCGATCCTCCTGTCTCAGCCTCCCAAGTACTGGGATTACAAGTGTGTGCCACTACGCCCGGCAGCCCTCCACAATTTAGTGAGACCCTGTTTCAAAATAAAAAATAAAATAGGGCTGGGATGTAGCTCAGAGGCAGAATGCCCCTGTATTCAATCCCCAGTACCAAAAAAAAAAAACAACCCAGAAAGAAACATACTTTATCATTTTGGCAAGACAACATTTTAACTGTCTTGCCAAATTTAGCCAATTTAGCATCCAAATTGAAGTATGTTGTAAGCGTAAAATACATACCAGATTTTAAAGGCTTAGTGTGGAAATTAGAATGTGAAATATCTCATTAATAAATTTTATACTCATTACATTTTGAAAATATAATATTTTAGATATATTGGGTTAATAAACTATATTATTAAAATTAATTGCACCTGTTACTTTTACCTTTTTTAATGTAGTTACTAGGAAATTTAAAATTACATATGTGGCTTGCAATAAATTTCTGTTGGACAGCACTAGTTTAGAGGAAAAAAATAATGTCTAAGTAAACAATTTCCTAACATCATACATAATAGGTCCTTGGAAATGTGTAGAAAAGCCTACTGTATAAAATCTGTTAAACAGTTTGTTTACCTGATATAATAGGGTGAGGTAGTTACTTCTCAAGAGCTAAAAAAAATCATAAAACCCCTAATTTCAACCTGAATTAAATAATAACCTTTTATTCCAATTGCAAAAGTAATTCATGCTGCTTATTAAGAACTAAAACATTACAAGATGAATGGATAAAGAAAATGCGGTGTATACACACAATGGAAATTTACTCAGACAAAAAGAAGAACAAAATTATGTCATTTGCAGGAAAATGGATGGAACTAGAGAATAGTATGCTAAATGAGATCAGCCAGTCTCAGAAAATAAAGGGTCATATGTTTTCTCTCATTATGTGGAAGCAAAAGAGAAAATAGGAAACAAAAGGGACTTCAGTCAAATGAGGAGAGAGACCAGTAGAATAGTGGAAGGGAATTAGGGAAGGGAGGTAGAGAGGAGGAAAGGGAGGACTGAGGAAGAAAACAGTCCAAACAATGTTATGTCCAAATAAGAAGGTATCACTACCCATTTCACTAACATGGACAGGGCGGGAGGAGGGGAGCGGGTGGGGTCCGGAGGGAAACGCTCCCAGTGATGTGTGCCTGCATTTATGTCACTTTGACTCTATGATGTATAAACACAATGCACCAATAAAAGTATTTAAAAAATTACAGAAGTAACTCATAAGATTAAGGTATTCCTAAAGATAATGAACAGTTTGATCTATATTAAAATGTAGTATTTTTCTTTTTTTTTTTTTTTCGGTACCAGGGATTGAACCCAGGGGTGTTCTACACCCGCTACACCGCACTACACCCCTGGCCCTATTTTTTTATACTTTTATTTTGAAACTGGGTCTCACGAAGTTGCGGAGGGCCTCACTAAGTAGCTGAGGCTGGCTGCAAACCCAGATCCTCCGGTCTCTGCCTCCCAAGTACTGGGATTACAAGCGTGCGCCACCACGCTCGCCTAGATCCTTGTTTTTTGTTCTCTTCAGTCTCTTTCTGCCTAGAAAGCCTCCCCTCTCTGCTCAGCTCACTGGAGAACTTATTTCACAGATAAAATGCTGCCCAATCCACAAATCACTAAGATAAGTCAATTTGATCCTTAAACTCGATTTGTTGAAATTTTGTTTGACAATACCTGTGTATACTTTTTATATATGTTTTTCCACTTCTAAAATATTATTTCACAATAAAAATATTCAAATGTTACTGAAAAATATAACACACAAAAATCAGACTATTGTTGTTCCCCTCCCCTTAATCAATTTTTACCTCTGATTATAAGTGAAGAGTTAGGTATATATTCCATCAGAATTTTTTAAAAATATATATAGGCTGGCTTATCTCTCCTTTTTTTCTGTTTTACAAAATTTTAGACAAACTATATATACTGTCCAACTTCTTAACTGAAATAATATTAGGGCCAAGGGTGGTGGCACATGCCTGTAATCCCAGTATTTGGGAGGCTGAGACAGAAGGATCACAGGTTCAAGACCAACTTCAGCAATTTAGCAAGACTCTCAGCAACCTAGCAAGACCCTGTGTCAAAACAAAAAAATAAGCTGGGCGTGGTGGCACACACGTGTAATCCTAGTACTTGGGAGGCTGAGACGGGAGGATCGCAGGTTCAAGGCCAGCCTCAGCAATTTAGTGAGATCCTGCTTCCAAATAAAAAATAAAAAGGGCCAGGCGTGGTGGTGCACACTTGTAATCCCAGTACTTGGGAGGCAGAGACCGGAGGATCCGGGTTCACGGCCAGCCTCAGCTCTCTCTCTCTCTCTCCCCCTGTCTCTCTCTCTCTACCTAGTGAGGCCCTCCGCAACTTCGTGAGACCCGGTTTCAAAATAAAGTATAAAAAATAGGGCCGGGGGTGTAGCGCGGAGGTAGAATGCTCCTGGGTTCAATCCCCGGTACCGCAAAAAAAATAAATAAATAAAATAAATAAAAAGGGCTGGGGGTGTAGCTTGGAGGTAAACTGCCCCTGAGTTCAATCCCTAGTACCAAACAAAAAATAAATAAAAATGAAAAGGGCTTGGTGTGTAGCTCGGAGGTAGTACCCCAAGAAGAAAATAATAATATTGGACTTCTTTCCATGTCAATATGTATACTCGAGTTACCAATGAATGTTCTTTATCAGGAACTAGTTAAATAAATAATGACATAGCTATTTAGGTTGAACATCCCTAATAAAAAAATGAGAAATCTGAAATGCTCCAAAATCCAAAACTTGTTGAGCACCGACAAGATGCCACAAGTGGAAGATTCCACACCATGAAATTTTGTTTCTGCACAAAATTATTTAAAATATTGTATAGAATCATCTTCA
This sequence comes from Glis glis, assembly GCA_004027185.1. NCBI lineage: Eukaryota > Metazoa > Chordata > Mammalia > Rodentia > Gliridae > Glis > Glis glis. The sequence goes on from PVJS01039449.1 coordinate 10,404, forward strand.
GATTATGTGTATAAGTCAAAGGTGAAGCATAAATAAATGTCCTGCTTAGTGTCAGGTCTCAGCCTTAGGCTATCTTATGATGTATGTTGTCATGTTTGGATCTGGAAGTCCCCAAAGGCTCATGGACTAAGCGATGTAGCAATGTTCAGAGGTGGTGCTTTTAAGAAATAACTGGATCTCCACCGGGAATGGCACATGCTTGTAATCCCAGTCCTTGGGCTGAGACAGAAGGATCGCAGATTGAAGACCAGCCTCAGCAACTTAACAACTCTCAGCAACCTAGCAAAACCCTGTTTCAAAAACAAAACAAAACAAAACAAAAGCCCCTGTAATCCCAATACTTGGAAGACTGAGATAGGAGGATTGCAGGTTCGAGGACAGCCTCAGCAAGTAGTGAGACTCTGATCAACCTAGTGAGACCCTGTTTCCAAATAAGAAATAAAATAGGGTGGGGTGGGAGTAGCTTGAAGGTAGAATGCCTCTGGGTTTAATCCCCAGTACCACAAAAAAAAAGAAAGAAAGAAAGAAATGATTGGATCTCAGCACACAGTAGCTTAAAGAGACCCTGTTTCAAAAAGAGAGAGAAGTCAGCCGGGCGTGGTGGCGCATGCTTGTAATCCCAGTACTTTGGGAGGCGGAGAACAGAGGATCCGGGTTCGCGGCCAGCCTCAGCTCTCTCTCTCTCTCTCTCTCTCTCTCCCTGTCTCTCTCTCTCTCTCTCTACTTAGTGAGGCCCTCCACAACTTTGTGAGACCTGGTTTCAAAATAAAGTATAAAAAATAGGGCCGGGGGTGTAGCGCGGAGGTAGAACGCCCCTGGGTTCAATCCCCGGTACCGCAAAAGAAAAAAAAAAGAGAGAGAGAGAGAAGTCGAGCATGGTGGCTCATGCTTATAAATCCCAGTACATGGGAGGCTGAGACAGGAGGATTGCAGATTCATGGCCAGCCTCAGCTACTTAGTGAAGCCCTCCACAACTTAGTGAAATTCTGTTTCAAAAATATAGAATAAAATAGGGTTGGGGGTGTAGCTTGGAGGTAGAATGCCCCTGGGTTCAATCCCCAGTACTGCAAAATAAACAAAAAGGGGGAGAGAGAGAGAGAGAGAGAAAGAGAGAGCACTGGGGATGCAGCTCAGAGGTAGAATACCCCTGGGTTCAATCCAGGGGAAGGAGAAGAGAGAGAGAGATGATTGGATCATGAGGACTCTGGCCTCATCTGTGAATTAATCCACTTAGTGGGTTAATAATTTGAACAAACTACCGGGTGATAACTGTAGGTAGGTAAGCATGTCTGGAGAAAGTAGGCCACCGGGAGCCCGGCCTCGAGCATTATATCTGTCCCTGGTCCTTTCTCCCTCTCTGCTTCCCAGCTGCCATGAACTGAGCAGCTTTCTTCTGCCAGGCCCTTCCGCCATGATGTTCCGGCTCACTTCAGGCGCAGAGCAATGGTGTTGGAGAACCATGGATGGAATTCTCTGAAACATGAGCCAAGATAAACTTTTCCCCCTCTAAGTTGGTATCTTGGTCACAATGTTAACTAACACATACATACAAATATTTCAAAATCTGAAAAAATCCAAAATTTGAAACACTACTGGTCCCAAACATTTTGGATAAGGGATACTCAAATTGCATGATGAAATAGTATGCAGCCAGTAAAAAGAAATGAGGGAAGAGGGATATAGCTCAGTGGCAGAGCACCTGTTTAGCATGTATGAGCTCTGGGTTCAATCTAGGAAGGAAGGAAGGAAGGAAGGAAGGAAGGAAGGAAGGAAGGAAGGAAAGGAAGGGAGGGGCTTTATGATCTAATAGGGAATGGTATCTAAAATATATCTATAAGCAAAAAAAAAGCAATTTGTTACAAAAAGCATATGTTGCAATTTAAATTTTATGAGAGAAAAAAAGAACTGTAAATTGGGTGCAGTGGCACACGCCTTAATCCCAGTACTTGGGAGGTTGAGACAGGAGGATCACAGGTTCTAAATCAGTCTCAACAATTTAAGCAAGGCCCTCAGCAATTTAGTGAAACCCTGTTTCCAATTAAAAAAATAAAATAGGTCTGGGGGTGTAGCTCAAAGGTAGAATGCCCCTGGGTTCAATCCCCAGCACCAACAACAACAAAAAAAATTGTACAATTATCCCTGGCTATCCAAGTTTACTTATTTCTAAATTGAGACAGCAAAAGTTAACAATTGGGTAATGAATTCAGATAGTGAAGAATATTAAGATTTCCCAACATACTCAGTTCCTACGTTCTGGATAGCAAATAGCAAGAGTTTGGATGAAGAAAAATATGTCTCAAAATATTTATCAGAATCTATTTGGTTGCTAGGTTTGGAAAGCAACTCAGATTATTACATGCGTTTATACACAGAAATGGTCTGGAAATAATATGCATGGAACTGTTAGTAGTAATTATCTTGGGTGGTAGAATTTTCTATTTTAACATAACTGTGTTATTTCAATAGCTTACAATTTACATGGGTTCTTCTAATCAGAAAACAGTACAAAAAATGTTGTTTTTAAAAAACAGATTTTGGGAAACTGGAAACTAGTGAATATCTTACTGTGTATCTATATCTTTTGTGCATTGGACAGGAAATATCTGTTGGACAAATTCTCTCTTTTTTCTTTTTTTCTGGTACTGGAGAAACCAAGGGTGGGGGGAGTCTACCTCCAAGCTATACCCATAGTCCTTTTTTTTTTTTTTTTGAAATAGGGTCTTGCTAAGTTGCTAAGGCTGGCTTCGAACCTGAGATCCTCCTGTCTCAGCCTCCCAAGTACTGGGATTATAGTCATGTGCCACCACCCCGGGCTTGGATGCGGTAAACATTTTTAATATTCCCAGATGGCCCTCCAAAGAAATTACAATAATTTTCTTTCCCACCAGCATCACTTTTCTTTTTTCTTTTTGTAGCGGTTCTGGGGAGTGAACCCAGGGGCATTCTACCTCCGAGCTACACCCGCAGCCCTATTTTTTATTCTTTATTTTGAAACCGGGTCTCACTAAGTTGCGGAGGGCCTCACTAAGTAGCTGAGGCTGGCCGCGAACCCGGATCCTCCTGTTTCAGCCTTCCAAGTACTGGGATTGCAAGTGTGAGCCACCATACCTGGCTTCAGCATCATTTTTCAAAGGGCCTGCTTGCCACACCTTCCTGATGCTAGTATCATAAAATATTGGACCTATACCAATCTAAAATAAGAAAAAACTTTCATTGTTTTCTTTTGTATTTTGTGTGTATGTATGAAATTGAACTCTTTTTAATGCATTTATTTGTCACTTGGAATTTGTCTTTTGTGAACATCCTACTCATATATTCTGGCCATTTTTCTGCTAAGTTATTTGGCTTTATTTTACTTTTGAAGCTCTTTATACATTAGGGAAATTAGGGCTTGCCCTAATTTTGTGTTCCAAAATTTTTCCCAGTTTTTCTTTTTACTTTATGTTTTTCTTTCTCTATAGAAGTTTAAATATATTTATGTAGTCCAAGTATCAGTCTTTTCCTTTAAGGCTTCTGGATTTTATTTTTATTATGCTTGGGAAAGTTTTCCCTAGTTTTGAGTTAGATTAGGAAACTTTTTACTAGTTTTTTTTTTTTTTGTCCTAGTACCTTAGGGTTTCCTTGTTTTCTCTCTCACTCTTGTTCCACCTGGAATTAATTTTTGTGTAAAGAATTGGTTCACATCACCTTTCAGATATGTTTTTCAGGAATACCTTCTTCAGCGTTTTCTATGTGTTCTTTCATTTTGATCTTTTGCCCCCCACAAATGAATAGACTCAACAGGCTTAAGTCCAAATATGTGACTGATGCCGACATGCGCTCCTCCAGCATGTCTAAAGACTTCCAGCTTTGTCTCAACTGAACTAAGCTTATAAGATCTAGTCTTCTTATCGCTAATATCAACACACTCATTTGTCCATGTATAAATGTCAAGGACTAAATACCCAAATATATGTACAAACACCAATGCACATAGATACTCGTGCAGTTGAAGCTAAACAATGCAGTTTGAAACAGCGGTTCATGAGCTTGTCAGGTACAAAAATCTACATTCTGGAAGTTCAGCAGTATCAATGCGTAATGTCCATAAACTCCAGTCATTGGAACGTCAAACATATGAGAGGAGGGGCTGCCATGTGTTACATTAAAATGTGATCAGAGCCAGGCGTGGTGGCGCACACTTGTGATCCCAGTACTTGGAGGCTGAGACAGAAGGATCACGGGTTCACAGCCAGCCTCAGCAACTCAGTGAGGCCCTCTGCAACTTGGTGAGACCAAATTAAAAAATTTAAATTTAAAAATAGAGCTGGGGGTATAACTCAGAGATAGAATACCCCTGGGTTTCATCCCTGGCACCACAAAAATAAATGATTAAATAAATAAATAAATAAATAAATAAATAAAATAAAATAAATGTGATCAGTACTACTGCAGGGGTCTGAATTGTGGGAGAGCCTCGGAAAGTGTTCCAGAGAGTCACCTTTGAGGTTGGTCTTGAAATTGAGAAGGGTTTCAACTTCTGAAGAATTTGTTTGAAGACTTGGTGACTGGCTTCCACCAGAGGAGTCCGGCATGTGAAGTGGCTGGAAGGGCTCCGTAAGGCCCTGATACCATCTTTCCTTGCCTCTCCCAACCTCCCCTCTTCAAAGCCAGAAGGCTGTACTGCCAGCCACTTGACTCTTACAGATTGATTATTCACCCTCATTTACAATAAAAGTATTGCTCCAGCTCTGATATGTATTTTATACCTTCTTATCTTATCTCTAAATGTGTAATAAAAGGCTTTTTCACCCTGAAAAGAACTTCAGGCAAAAGTAAAGCAGGTCAGGAGATTTTACATGAGATGGCCGAATGGCCTAATTTAGTCCTTTGTGGTGTGGCCGCCTGGGGTATGGGTAGCTCAGGACACCCTCCTCAGGGGGGAAGGCGATCCTCTTCTTTTTGTCAAGGCCCGGAGCCTGCCTTCACAGTGGCCCCTCAACACCTCTCACTGCACTCCCAGTTTCTTGCCCTTCCCCAGTCTAAGCCCTCTACTTCCCTCCAATTCCCAACACAAACAAAAGCATTCTTATTCCAAAAAAAGTATTTTTTCAATATGATTTAAAAGCTTAATCCTACATCCTCTACTTCTTAAGCCCTAAGATGCTGCACATTTGAAACTAATTAAAAGATTTGTACGCCAGAGTTCCTAACTTAACAGTATTATATATGTCCCTGAACCTCCCATGTAACTGAGAAGTGTGTTATGTGTTGTATTCTTTCTTTTTGGGGGGAGGGGTACTAGGAATTGAACCCAGGGTCATTCTACCTCTGAGCTATAACCCCAGCCCTTTTCATTTTTTAGTTTGAAGCAGGGTCTTGCTAAGTTACTGAGGGTCTCGCTAAGTTGGTGAGGCTGGCCTTGAACCTGCGATTCTCCTGCCTCAGCCTTCCATGTATGGGGGTTACAGGTGTGCACCACCATTCCTGGCTTTATGTGTTGTATTCTTTAGGCAGTGGTGTGCTGGAGCCACTTCAGTCCAGCTCGCCAGAGCCAATGCACTCACTCTCCCCAACTCTATATTCAATAATGCCACTTTGGTAGTTTGAGATCAGCAAAAGTGGGAGTCCCTATATCATGAAAATCGGCAAGCACTACAAAATTAGGGCTGTTAACAATCAGACACGTTTGCTAAATATTTGCCAGCACACCACTGCTTTAAGAATTCTCTTGCCGGGCGTGGTGGCGCACGCTTGTAATCCCAGTACTTGGGAGGCGGAGACCAGAGGATCCAGGTTCGTGGCCAGCCTCAGCTACTTAGTGAGGTCCTCTGCAACTTAGTGAGACCCGGTTTCAAAATAAAAGTATAAAAAAAAAATAGGGCCGGGGATGTAGCTAGGAGGTAGAAACCCCTGGGTTCAATCCCTGGTACTGCAAAAAAAAAAAAAAAAAAAAAAAAGAATTCTCTTGGAAGCCGGGCATGGTGGTGCATGCTTGTAATCCCAGTACTTGGGAGGCTGAGACTGGAGGATCCGGGTTCGCAGCCAGCCACAGCTACTTAGTGAGGCCCTCTGCAACTTAGTGAGACCCTGTTTCAAAATGAAGAATAAAAAATAGGGCTGGAGGTGTAGCCCGGAGGTAGAATGCCTCTGGGTTCAATCCCCGGTACCGCCAAAAAAAAAAAAAAGAATTCTCTTGGAGCCGGGCATGATGGCACATGCCTGTAATCCCAGTAATTGAGAGGCTGAGACAGGAGGATCGTAGGTTTAAGGCCAGCCTCAGCAACTTAGCAAAACCCTGCTTCAAAATAAAAAGGTCTAGGGGTGTCACTTGGGGGTAGAATACCTCCTGGGTTCAGTACCCAGTACCAAAAAAAAAAAAAGAATTTTCTTATTTTCCAGTAATAGAGAACCATTTGAGCTAGCATAAGCAGAAAGGGGAATTTATTTTAAGAATCTACTAGTGAAGTTTCATGGCATCCATGCGCGGATAACAGATAGGCCTTGTGGTGAACTGGGACCAGGGATCTGAAAACCATCAGAATTCTCTGCCCTTCTCTATTGCAGGCTTTTCTTTCAGTTATAGCCTGCTTCTTCTAGTTTTGTTTGTTTTTTTTAGAACTTGGGATTGAACCCAGGGGCATTCTATCTCCAAGCTATACCCCCAGACCTTTTAATTTTTTTATTTTGAAACAGAGTCTCACTAAGTTGCTGAGGCTGGCCTACAACCTGTGATCCTCCAGTCTCGGCCTCCCAAGTACTGGAATTAGAGGTGCGAGTCATCACGCCCACTCTTCCTTTGGTTCTTAATCCTCCTGGAGGGAAATGTGGACCCTGAAGACCTCCTGTAGGTCTGCTCACCCAAAGAGAAACTGATCTCTTGCCTGGTCCCAAGTCCAAATTCTCAGGAAGGAACTCAGGTTACAAGAAAGTTCTACTGCAATCAATAACTGGTCGGGATGAAGTGGGTGGGAGTGGGCAGGATCACGCTGTACCAAGACTGGTGGGAAGGAGGGGAAGAAGAGGGTCCCAGGCAAGCAAGGGGATGAGCCAATTAACAGGAAAAGGTCCAAACATTAGTAAAGACCTTTTCTCAGCTGTCGACAGCTCTCACCATC
>PVJS01039450.1:0-18894 GCA_004027185.1 Glis glis
GCCCCCGCCCCGCCCCCTGGGCTCGGCTCCGGGTGAAGGTTTTGCGCAGCTCGGGGCCCTGCGCTGCCCGCCGGATCGGGGATGCCAGGACCCGGCTGAGCTCCGGAGGCCCGCGGGTCGGATCGTGAGAGGTGGAATCCGAGGGCTCGGGGCTCGGCCTGGACCTGGGAGCCGCGGCCGAGTCCACGCACCCGCATGGACGCGTCAGATTCCCAGGCTCCTGGGGATCCGGGAGGTGACCGAGGGAGCAGCGTGGCCGCGCGCCGCGGTGGCTTCGGGCCTGTCTCTGTAGCCAGGATCGAAATGGCTTTAGCTTGGTTTGTTCCCGAGAGATTCGAAAAGGCCTGATGATGGGGTTCAGGCCAGCATGTCTTCTTTCTCTGGAAGGGTAGTTGGGGAACTGGATATAGTACTGTCACTAATGGCTTTCTGCCGATATCATAGCTCTGCTTTTAAGTACTGTGTGTTTAAGAGTGCATTCAAATAAGTACACCATTAGACAAATGTAAAACATTGTCTTTTGAGTGTTCTCTTTTGTTCCCCTTTGTTTTTAACTTTCTCTCATTTCCCTTCTTCATCCACTCCTGAATTTATTCAAAGATTCTTAAGACTTCCTCATGCTGCACCGATTTTTGTCTGAACTACAATGCTGGCCTCTGGGGAAAAAAAAATTAGAGCAAATCAAATTTATTTTTCTTAAAATTTCCCCCCTCAGAACCATTTAATTAAAAAATGGCTAGCGATTTGCTTGGATGTTTGGAACTCAGTGATTGACTGGGTGTTTTTAAGTTAAATGATAATTTAACCCCGAGAACAAGTGTTAAATGAATTGATGCAAAAGACTAGTTAAATTAGTGTTAAAAAAAAACGATTGATTTATGGATTTGTGGGAGTTGTCTTTCCAGAAGCATACTATTGTATTAATTCACCGTTTGAATTATTTAGCTTGTTTTCTACTTACACTTCACTTGACTTCAGTAGTGTTCTAGAAGTACCAATAAACAGCTAACATTACATGCTTAAAACATTACTAGCATATGAAGCTAGTAATCTGAGAAGATAAGGGACATTAATTGTACTTCAGAGAGTGGGGGGCCCCTTTGGAGATCACCCTGCAGCTCCTCCTTGTTCAAGGATTTATTAAAGACCAGGTGAATAGGTCTAATGGCCAAGGCAAAACAGATCAGATGGTGTGGTAATTTCTGTATTGGAATTCTAATGGGGAAGAGTAGATAAATGAAAGTGATATCGTTTCAACACCGCAGTGATGTTCCAGGTTTGTTTTCCCTTTCGTCACAGGTGCTATATTTAAAATAGCACTTAGTTCAACAAGTGTCTACAAAGTGCATGGTCTTTGCACAGAAATAACACCTGTGTACTTCTCTCCAATGTCCCAAGGACATGCCAATAATTGCAGTGTGTTTTCATTCAAGGCGATGGCCAGGCAGGAAGTTCAGGCGAGACATCCAGACGGCTTTCTAGAGAACAGCTTTTTGTACTGATATCTGCAGCTTCCATGAACTTGAGTTCCATGATGGCCTATTCTATCCTTGGACCCTTTTTTCCCAAGGAGGTAAGACATTTTTACATCCTTATGAACTCTAATTAAAAAAAAAGCCCTTTGAATTATTTCATTTTACAGTATGTAAAATATAAAAATCTGTTTAGAGTATAGAATGTATAGAACGTCAGCCCAAAGAATATTTCTTCTAGAATGTTTAATACCAGATACCAGAAAAAAAATTCCAGAAAGAATATCCTCTTGGAGGGTAATTGACCTAAAATATAAACCAGTGGTGCACCTGTGTAATCCCAGTACTTGGAAGGCTGAGACAAGGAGGATTGCAGACTAGAGACCAGCCTCAGCAACCTAGCAAGACCCTGTTTCAAAACAAATAAAAAGGGCTGGGGGGTGTAGCTCAGAGGTAGAATGCCCCTAGGTTCAATCCCCAATACCCCCCCACCACATATATAATTGACCTTCTGAACATTACTTTTTTTGTCATGTTGTTTGATTAATCTTTATTTGGTGTCTACAACTGAAAAAAAGGAAGTGCACTGAATAGCTGTGATTTAAATGTTGCTGCAAGCCAGATGTGGTGGCACATGCCTGTAATCCCAGTATTTAGGAGGCTGAGACAGGAGGATCACAGGTTTGAGGACAACCTCAGCAACATAGGAGACTCCCAGCAACTTAGCAAGATCCTGTTTTAAAATAAAAATAACAAAGGCTGGGGGGGTGGGTAGCTCAGAGGCAGAACGCCCCTGGGTTCAATCCCAGTACCAAGACAAAACAAAAATGTTGCTGCAAAAGCTCTATGTTAAGATAGTATCTCGGTCTCCTGGTGTTATTTGTTAATACTTTAGAATTAGGAAATTGTGTTTTAGTAAATTCCCTTTTCTGATTTGAATTTATTATGGACTGTAGTAGCAGTGTATGCACAAAGGAAGAATTCTGATTAATGTTGCCTAGTTCCCTCTAGTGATAGCCTTTTATATGGTGTTAGGATAGATATGGCACAAAGAGTACAGAGCACACCTGGAGTCAGTGGGGTATAGTATGGGATGGAGACTGGGTTGGGCAAGTGGAGACAATATGTCCGTGTGTTCTATTTTGTTCTCTTTGCCAAAGCCTTCAGTTCATAATGCAGTAGCAGTTTCTCAGTCCTCTAACCGCCTTGACAACATGTAGTCCTTCATTCTGTGTGCTACAGAAGGGGATGAAGTGGCTTCTCTGTTTAAGGAACAATGCGACTCTGTAGCCATACAGCTCTCTGGTTGTCATTGCTCGTTCCCACCCATGTATCCATTCGGTGCCTACCACAACCCCACACGGAGGGTAGAACAGCGAGAATCCCATCAGGTTGCAGATCAAGAAACAGTCTCAGAAGTTAAGTGACTTTTCCAGCTCAGTCCTATTCACTAGAGGTTTAATGAGCTTCTACTCTGAGTGTGCTAGGCATTGTTGGGGGGAATCAGGAAACTATCCCTCTTGTCTATTCATTTGGAGTGAAAAATAATGTTTCAAACTATGTGTATATCCTTTAAAAAAAAGGATTCCAGAATGTTATGAGACTCAATGGTTAATTCTGCCATGGGTGGAGTAGCAGCCAGGAGAAGGTGTGGTACTGAAAGGGACTTCATTGGATAAATCGAAGGTGGGTCTTAGATGGTGGTTTCTACAGTGAACTACGGAGTCGAGGGCGTTCCAGAAAGAGTCATGGGAAGAGCGAAGTGCGCGGTGTGTTCTTGGGGAACGGCAGAGGGCTCCGGGCGACTGGCACCCAGGGTGGAGTGAGAGCTGATGGGGCTGAGGTTCTGGGGGACGAGCGGCAGCTGGGATGCACTGAATGCATGCTGAGACTCAGTCCCTGGGAAGTCATCAGAGGTGTTTGAGCAGAGTGGCCTCATCGAATTTGAGTTTTGTGGAAAAAGTAATGATGGTGGCCTCTGAAGATCGAGCAGGAAAAGCCAACTCAAACTCTTTCTTCCGTGATGCCCTCACTACCCACATCACTTCTGTGGCCTCGGGAGGTGTGGACATTTCTCCCCTCCAGCCAGCCAGCAGTTCTGCAGCAGCGCCACCAGCCAGGTGTCCTCTAGTCCCAGTCAGTTCTGAGAGCATCTGTCTGGAGATGGCATCAGATCCCACAGGTGGAGAGCTCTGTCCCCAAGCCTGCCCCCACCTTCCGACACCAGTCTCCAGCCCCAGGTCATTTTATCTGTGCTTCTGACAGCCTGTAAATTGGGGTTCCCATGACTCCCTCCTTAGCTTGCTTGAGCAGCCACAAAACTCAGGGAAACCCTTACTTATGCTTAGTGGTTTATTTTAAAGGGTACAGATGAAGAGATGCATTGGCAAGGTATGGGAGAAGTGGGACGGAGCTTCCATGCCCTGTATTGATGCACCACACTCTGGAAACTTCCATGTGTTCAGCTATCTGGAAGCTCTCTGGACCCTGTCTTCTTGGGTTTTTACGGATACTTCATTGCATAGACACCAGTGCTTATAGACTGGGTGGGGAAACCCAGCAAGGGCTGTAAGTTCAGCCTTTCCTGGGCACCATTCCTCCCTCCAGGGGATGGGGCAGGAGGGAATGAGGAAGGTTTTGAGATCTATATCAGACAAGGCAGGTCAGGTTATGAGCGATGTTCTGTGAGTGAAAACCAAAATATATGTACATAATATCACAGAGCCTGTGGAATTAAGATGGAGAAGAACCGGAGTAAGCAGATCAGCCAGTTAGAAGAGCATTTCCCAGCTCAGTTGGAACTGAGTAAGCACAACTAATGTTAATTTTCTCTAAGTGGAACAGGGATAAAGGAAAACCAGGCTGTGGGTGTGTTCTTAAGGGTTTTTTAAAAAATTTTTTGCTTGGGGGGGCTGAAGAAAAGAAGGCAAATACAGAAGGGAAGGGAGACCATTCAAACTCTAAAAGTTGTAGCCACAAAGAACAGACTCTTCCTTTTCAATTCTTATTAAAATTGTATGGTCATAGCCGGGTGTGGTGGCTCACACCTGTAATCCCAGTGCTTGGGAGGCTGAGACAGGAGGATTGCAGGTTCGAAGCCAGCCTCAGCAATTTAGAGAGGCTGTCAGCAACTTACTGAGACCGTTTCCAAATAAAAAATAAAATAGGGCTGAGAGTGTACCTCGGAGGTAAAATGCCCCTGGGTTCAATCCCCAGCACCACACACACACAAAGAATAATAATTGTATGGTCACAAATGCATTGGTAGGGCCTCACCCTTCCTTCTGCATGGTCTGTCAGCCTTCCTGATAGCCAGTGCTAATTGGGAAAAGAAAAGCAGGCCCACTCTTTAATTCTGGTGCAGGATTCCTACTTCTGTCCATCATTTTTCTGGCTATCCTCCTCCTTCGTCATATAATTAGATTACACATGAACCAGAAATTGCTTTCAAAAGCTGTTGTTGCTGTCTTCTTGTGAAGCAGGATCCATGTTCCCAGAGTGGTTGTGTAGTTGTGGTTGTGGCACATGGCTGTAGAGCATCCTGTCACCATTCCATGTCCACTGTGAATGTGGGAACATCCGCACAGTGGAAACTGGAGTGGCCCAAAGACTGTGTGATCTTTGCAAGTCCTCTCCTCTTCTATAAATGGAGCCAGCTTAAACTTTACCCCCCCCCATTTAATTGTGGCTACATACATGGAAAACAGCACTTAGTAGTGATTCTGCCTCACAGTGAGGATTCAATAAATATTCGTTGCTATAAGCATTATATATTTTCTACCAGGTTCTAGAATTGAAAATGAATCAGATCTGTTAAGCTATTAATTTGACCAGTGAGTGTTCTTTCTACATCTTAATCGACTCCTTTGATAACAGCTTTGCTTTGCAGATCCTGGGCCCTGTGTAGTAGAAATGCAGACTTCAGGTTGCAGTCCACATACAGAATGAGCTTTTGCTAGGCTGCCATTAAAATTATCTTAATAACAAGGTCTCTCTAGTCTCCACACCATTGCCTCAAGTGGTTATTAGCACATGGAAAGGGAATGGCCAATTTTGAAGCCCATAGAATTATAGGCTCTAATCCTACCTAAGCAATTACTGCAGTGCTGTGGGCTAATCCTCTCTGCCCTCACCAATCACCATGTGCGCAGGGACCGCGTATATGGAGGCCTTCCTAAAAGGAGAATTTAGGCCTTCCCAAGGTTTAGCTTAGAAAAGTCAGTTCCCCTCTCTGGTTTCCTGTGGAATGATGCTATGAGAAACATAGGGTTTATTTATTTATTTATTTTGCAGTACTGGGGATCGAACCCAGGGACATTCTACCTCCTAGCTACACCCCCAGCCCTATTTTTTATTATTTATTTTGAAACAGGGTCTCACTAAGTTGTGGAGGGCCTCACTAAGTAGCTGAGGCTGGCCACGAACCCAGATCCTCCAGTCTCAGCCTCCCAAGTACTGGGATTACAAGTGTGTGCCACCATGCCTGGTTCATAGAGTTTATTTAAAGAGGTATAGTCTAACATGAAAAGAACATCTTTGCAAAAGACAAAGATTAAATGGTGGTATCTTACAATGAATGCAGAAATTCTTTATCTTAAAATTGTAGTCAGAGCTGGGTGGTGCACGCCTATAATTCCAGTACTTGGGAGGCTGAGGCAGGGGGAGGATCAGAGGTTTGAGGTCAGCAACTTAATGAGACCCTCAACGACTTAGTAAGACTCTATTTCAAAATTTAAAAAGGGGGGGTGCTGGGATGTAGCTCAGAGGTAGAATGCTCCTGGGTTCAATCTACAGTGCCAAAAAACAAAACAAAACAAAGTAGTGAGAAAAGGTAAAGAAACGAAATTATGGCTGTTATAAAGAATGGACTTGAAAGGGTATAGGTGTGTGTGTATGTGTTGAATTTCTATATCAGAGTAAAGCTATTTGAAGCTCTACTGAAAGGATGAATCTAAATCAGACTCATCTGACCATAAATATTCGCTGCTGGTAGAATGTCAAACACAGGAGGCGCTCAATAAACAACTGCTGACTGAGAGGCGTGTAGTTCAGCTTTGGGCTTCAGAGTGTGCTTAGTTGCCAATCTAATCTTTAAAATATTCAACTCGTGTTTTACTCCTTAAATTGCTATAGCAAGAGCCCGATGTAAGGACCTGCCATATTTCCAGGGTTTGAAACATTATTTTAAACTTTCTATTTCTATATGTAAATTCAGTTGTGCATCACAATAGTAGCATTTGGAGTTCAAAAGAAGTAGATTTAGGATAAATTCTACTTCATTTGTCGCAAGTTGCAGAGCTCCCTGATGGAACACGCTATAAACATTAAGAATTAAACCTTATGGATGATAAACTATATCATCCATAAGGTATAAACTACAGGTGTTTATACATATCTAGGGTATATATATCCTTGTCCATCACCCATAAGGTATAAACTGCAGGTGCTTATACATATCTAGGGTATATATCCATATCCATCACCCATAAGGTATGAGCTACAGGTGTTTATACATATCTAGGGTATATATCCATGTCCATCACCCATAAGGTATAAACCACAGGTGTTTCAGGAGAATGTCGAGTGTCAGGGGACGATCCTTCATCTGAGTTGTGGATGTCAGGAAGGATAGCTGCCTTCTCCAAACTGTTGAGTAATTGGTAAGAATGGGAGAAGCAGGAACTGGACTGAATGGGCCCGTGATGTGACCCGAGTGCCAGTTCAAGTAATTTCCTGTCCTTGAGTTTCCTGATTGGCGAATGTTGTTAGTGGAGTCAATCCTATAACTAAAAGGGACACTGGAAAGGAACCGTGTCTAAGTCAGCTGCTTCCTCAGTCCCGTGACTGTGAAGTCAAGCCCAAATTTCCTCATCCAAGGTATTTTGAGTTTGTTTATATTCTCTAGTTCTGATTTTTGCCAGCTGTAGGGAATAATTTTTTGTAGGCATGGTGAGTGAATTGTTTTCATGCCAGAGACTAGTTTTTGTCATCTAAACTAGTTTTCCTTTCTCCCCCCCCTCAATATTTTAAGATAATAATCTTTGGAGATACTATACAGATAAAGGTCAAAAGAAGATGATGTTCTGATTTCATATTCCCATTTCCCCATACTCATGCTAGTTGGTCTTTCAAACTTTGTTCCCATCTCTATTTCTTCAAAGGCTGAAAAGAAGGGAGCCAGCAACACCATGATTGGTATGATCTTTGGATGTTATGCTTTATTTGACTTGTTGGCATCTTTGGTATTTGGAAAATATGTAAGTATGAAAGTTCATATACACATTTTAATTAAAAAAATCTGTAGTGAGTAGCCAGGTATGGTGGTACATGCCTGTAATCCCAGTACTTGGGAGGATGAGACAGGAGGATCGCATGTTTGAGGCCAGCCTCACCAACTTAGTGAGACCCTGTTTCAAAATAAAAAAATAATTTAAAGAAAGGGCTGGGGGTGTACCTTGGAGGAAGAATGCTCCTGGTACCAAAAAAATTGTATAGTGAGATATTCTAATTTACTCATCTAGAATTTTGATGGATACAGAAATAACCACCATTTTAGTTTTATGAGTTGTATCAATAGCAGTTTCATACTTAGGGTTGATTGGCTTTTAGCTCCTTCTATGTTTGTAAGCAATGTATATTGCTATTTATTTATTTATTTATTTTTGTGATACTGGGGATTGAACCCAGGGACATTCTACCTCTGGGCTACACCCCCAGCTCTATTTTGTTTTTTTATTTTGAAACAGGGTCTCACTAAGTTATTGAGAGCCTCACTAAGATGCTGAGGCTGTCTTCAAACCTGCAATCCTCCTGCCTCAGCCTCCCAAGTACTGGGATTATAGGCATGTGCCACTATGCCCAGCTGTTGCCGTTCTTTTAAAGAATTATTTTAACCAGATGTGGTGGTACACACCTGTAATTCCAGTTCTTGGGAGACTGAGACAGGAGGATTGCGGGTTTGAGGGCAGCCTTAGAAACTTAGTGAGATCCTCAGCAACTTGGTGAAAACCTGTTTCAAAATAAAATAGGGCTGGGGTTCTAGCTCAGAGGTAGCTTGACTGAATAAAGTCCCTGGGTTCAATCCCCAGTACCAAAATAAAGTAAAATAAAATAAAAGGAATTATTTTAATATTATGTTAGCTTCCCTCAATTTTACACTTTCTGATATGGTGTATTTGTTTATGTAAGTATGCACTTGTAATAGTAATCCATTTACCGCTCTTCTTTGACATTTATTATAGCTTGTACACATTGGAGCAAAATTTATGTTTATAGCAGGAATGTTTGTCTCAGGAGGAGTTACAATTCTCTTTGGGTAAGTCGTTTTCTGATTTGTTTGGAAGCGTGAACAGATTTTATAATTTATCTTCAGTTTAAAACGTTAATGGCTCATTGAGCTGATCAAGTACTGTTACTGTCTGTTGAATGTGTAGCAAGCGAATCATGGTGGAAGGAGATGGGCGAATAGATAACAGGGAAGAATGACATTGATATGAAGGAGAGTCCTCCAGGGGGCCACCATTAACCTGGCTACTGCATCTATCCCTTGGGACTCCTGTGACCATGCATGATAGGAACTTAACATACTTTTCTGAGTCACAGAAATTTTTGGCTAAAGCAAAAAAGTGAATTTCTTTCCTAAAGAATCAGCTCAAGCCAGGGGCAGTAGCTCAAGGATGTAATCCCAGCTACTCGGGAGGCTGAAGCAGGGGGATTGCAATTTAGCAAGACCCTGTGTCAAAATAAAATAAAAACAGCTGGGAAGTAACTCAGTGGTAGAACAGGCCTAGGTTCAACTCCCAGTATTGCAAAGTAAAAAAAAAAAAAAAACAAAACACATCAGGCTATAGGTGCCGAAATAATGTCATCCGAAATCTTCCTGAGCTTCCCAGCTTTGCTTCCTTTTCTTGGGCTTTGTTCTGGGGCAAGCTCTCCCCTTGTGGTGGCAAGTTGGCTCTCACAGCTTCAGTAGAAAGAGAGTGCCATGTTCCTAAGAGCTCCTGTTGGAGTCACAGACAGGAACCCCACTGGCCTCATCTTTGTTGATGGTGCAACTGGACATTATGGCCATTTTCCCACAGAGGAAAGAATATTCTGATTGGCCACGCCAGGTCACGTGCTTACTTCAGGCACCCCACCCCCACCCCAAGCTATTTCCAGGAAAAGGGAAAATGAGTGCCAGAGGCAAAATAGTTATAAAGTTCTTAAACTTAGAATCCTAAAATGAGCAACCTAGTGGCAAATACCAAGAAAGAACTCATACATGTACTTGGAGAACATAGAGGAATGATAAGAATATGAGATAAACTTGGGAAAACCATTCCATGGTTTCTACTCCCTCCTCTTTTTTTTGGGTAGGGTCTTCTATTTTCCATTCTTTCTTTTGAACCTTTGAGTTCCACTATATAGGATGAATCTGATAGTAAGAAGTCTTTTCTTCTATATAGGTCTTATTGCAGTGATTCTTACACACAGTCAACCCTCCATATATACAAGTTTCTCATCTGTGAATTTAACCAATTGCAAATCAAAAATATTTGAAAAAAATGTTTGTGTACTGAACATGTGCAGACTTTTTTGGTCATTATTCCATAGCATAATATAGCAATTATAAGAAAAGGAAATTATCATGTCATTATTCATAGTATAACAACTATTATACATTGTATTAGGTATTGTAGGTTATCTAGAGATGGTTTAAAGTATACAGGAGGGTGTCCATAGTTATATGCAAATACGATGTCATTTTATATAAGGGACTTGATTATCCTAAGGGGGTCCTGGAATCAACCCCTCATGGATGCCTAGGGATGACTCTATTCCAAAAAGGATTATTTGGTATTATTCAGAGGGCCAGTTTTGTCACCAGAAAGGAGCAACTAATCTGTCATTATGACTCAAATTGTAACAACAACAACAAAAAAGAATGCCTAACCAAAAGTATAACAAAACAACTCCTTAAAATTTCATATTCTAGCCAGGCACGGGACACACTTTTAATCACAGTACTTGGGAGGCTGAGGCAGGAGGATACCAGTTTCAAGGCCAGCCTCAGTAACTTATGAAGGCCCTTTGCAACTTAGTGAGATCCTATTTCAAAATTAAAAAAAAAAGGGCCTGGGGTGTAGCTCAGAGATAGAATGCCCTGGGTTCAATCCTCAATACCACACACACACGCGCGCGCACACGCAAATCATATTGTAAAGAGATTTAGTCTAATAATTATGGTTGATATATTGCTCTTTTCAGTGAGTACAGTTACAATTAAAAGCAGCTTGCCATTTGATAACTGTCTTATTCCTTTTAGTATCTTGGACCAGGTTCCGGATGGACCAATATTTATTGCGATGTGTTTTCTGGTGAGAATAATTGATGCATTAGGCTTCGGTGCAGTAATAACTGCTTCGTGTTCGATCCTCGCAAAAGCTTTTCCAAATCATGTGGCTACAGTATTGGTATGTAGAGTTTACACATTTTTCTTCTTTTCCTTTGAGCGTAGGCTGAAATAGTTGTTTGACTTTTCAAGTTAAAGTCAGGGTCCATTCTTCTATATCTGCTCTTCTTCACTCCTTTGTGGCTTTGTTACCTTTTACTTTTACCCTGATTTCCACATCTAGCAGCAAGGTTGTCCAAGAAATATACCACTAGAAGCCAGGCGTGGTGGCTCACATCTCCCAGTACTTGGGAGGCTGAGACAGGAGGATCGCAGGTTTGAGGACAGCCTCAGCAAGTAGTGAGACTCTCATCAACCTAGTGAGACCCTGTTTCCAAATAAAAATAAAATAGAGCTGGGGGTGTAGCTCAGAGGTAGAATGCCCCCAGGTTCAATTCCCAGTACCAAAAAAAAAAAAAAGCCCCAAAGAATAGACCACTAGAGGTACTTAGGTGCTCTTCCTGGTCTTAGGATTCCCTGAATGGGCAGTTTGACAGGTTAATGTGGTCCAAACCAACTACTCTCTTTACCACTCTGATTAAAATTGCCTGAGTAGTAGTTTGCTTTCTCCCGGTGACTAGATTGTGGCGGAGATGCTTGAAGCCCTCTTCTGCTGTAGAAAAAAATCACTTAGGGCGGTCAAACACTTCATTCATACTCGAGTCCGTCCTCCACTTTTCTCAGACACATGAAGAGGTCTTGGGCGACATCTTGAAGTCCTTAAGTACTTCTGTGCTGTCTGCAGAGGCCCCTCTTATTTTGACATAGAAATCTAGTATGTGGTATCATCACAGTGGTGTTCATTCTTGCGTATCATCTAGATGCTTACAGACCTGGCATTAGTGACGTGCTAGATTTCCTGTCCCAACTCTGGGAAGCTGCCTCTTTGACCCCCGCGGGCTTTTCCACAGCTCGCTCTCTGGGCCCAGGCATCCCTGCAGGACCCTGGTCTGCATATCAGCCAAAATGCCGCCACCCTCACAGTATACAACTTTTCTAGAGTTCAGAGTCTAAGCAGCTTACTCATTTAATACTATTGTTTGATTTTTTTTTACTATCAAATAAACCATTTCATGCATGAATAGTTTTTTACTTAAGCACCTACGCATCTAGCTGCAATGGTTCATTTTAGCTTCTATAGCCATTTGATATGCTGTAGTGGTCGCAGTGACAAGGAATCATTTACATTTCCTGGACATATATTTCATATAATTCATAAGAACACTGGTTTGTTGACATGCTCTGTAAAACAACGTTTTATGGCTAAACAAGTTTGAAGTGTACAAGTTGTACACCGTCCTCCAACTTAGAGATGTCTAGGTCACCTTAGTGGTTTAAGGCTCCAAGAAATCTTGGAGTAAAAATACTTTATTAAATATTCCACAACTCAATCTGACCATGGAATCATTTTTTTTTCAAACAAGACCTCTTGTTCTCTTAAAGAGCCAGTGTTCTGCAGACCACTCTAGAAAGTGCCACCCAGGAAACTAATAGCAATAGTCCACTGGATTTTCTGACCAGCAGGAGGAACCAGTTATCATACCAACTTTCTATATAAATATGCAGCCCAAATCTAATCCCTCTAACATGCTAGTTGGTTTGGATGGCCTTCTTGTGATTAAAGGTAGAATATACTCCTTATGGAAATTTGAAAACTATGAATGGACTACTTTTGTGTAACCTGTGAGGCCTAAGAAATAAGGTTGCAAGCCACAGATGTCTGTTTAAAGCCCTTAGAACTAGATTGATTAAAAATGATATAAGTTCTTTAATAGTAAACTATTCTTCCATAGTACTGTTTTGTTATTTTGACTTTAAAATTTTATTTTATATGGTAGACAATTCAAAAGTATGAAAGTGAATGTAGAATATAATAGATATGGTTGACATATTGCAGTTGCCCAACCTTTATACACACCTGTTGTTGTTCAGGTGCCCAGTGCTCTCCCCTCTCTGGAAGGCAGCAGATCTTACAGGTTTCTTCCAGAGACACTCCATATATGTATGCACACACACACACACACACACACACACATACACATGCACACACATGTGTAAACACTGGGACAGCAAGATTCCCCTCCTCTCTTTTTCTTTACATAAATGGTAGCATACTATTTAGCACCTGGCCAATTACACCAACAAGGAAGTCATATTGGAGATCTTTCTGTACCTACATGTAAAAAGCTTTCTTACTCTTTTATTGGTTGTATACTACATGGATATAACTTAGTTTATTTAAGTTATCAACGGATATTTATTTGCATCTTTTGCCATTGCAAAGAGTGCTGCATTATGTAAGCTTACATATGCACTATGACACATCTTTATGGCTGTTCCTGGAAGTTAAATTCCTAGAAGTGGAATTCTGGGTCAGAGAGTATGTGTTGATAGTTTACCAAATGCCGTCTGTTCCCACTCAAGCAGATGTACGAGAGTGCCTCTTTCCCCGCAGCCTTGGCAACAGAGAGGGTTGATAGGTGGTCAGTGAAAACTTGGTGTCTTGAGGTTTAAATTTGTTTATTTCTCTTAAAAAGTAGGAGTGAGCTGCTGCTTCTTCCTAAGAGCTATTTGTATTTCATTTTGCCCATTTTCCTACTGGGTTGTTCGTTTTTGTCTCAGTGATCAGTAGTCACTCTGGATATCTTTGGGGAATTTGTTCTAAGCATTTTCCTCTACTCTTCATTTGTCCTTTGATGTGTTTTTCTATGTATAGTTTTTAATGAAATCATGTTTATCAATGATTTCTTTTATGTCTTCTGAGTGTTATGTCATAACTGGAAAATCTCCCCCATGGTAAGAATCAAAAGGGGCCAGGCATGGTGGTGCATACCGTACTCCCAGCTACTCAGTTCTAGTCTAGCCTGGGCAACACAGGGAGACTCAGTCTCAAAGAGGAAAAGAAAAAAGAAAAGAAAGAAAAAGAAAACTCGCAACTTATTTTTTTAATACTTTTAGAATCTGAATATGTAGACTTAAATATTTGATTCATCGTGAGTGTGCATATGAACTGTCAAGTTGACAGAATTTTTTCAGATAGTGCCTTGTTAATACTTCAAATGAAATATATTAACTCAATTTTCTTTTATTTTTTCATTTTTAGGGAAGTCTTGAGGTTTTTTCTGGACTGGGACTAGTAATAGGTCCTCCTTTAGGTGGCTTTTTGTATCAATCCTTTGGTTACGAGGTGCCTTTTATTTTTCTGGGATGTATAGTTCTGCTGATGATACCACTCAACATATGTATTTTACCCAGTTATGGTAAGTCCACACTTATTACTCATTTGAAGAATCTTAAATTTACTTTTATGCCTTTGGAAGAGACCAATTAATCAGATGTTCACTTTTACATTATGTAATCAATAAGGCCTCATTAGAGTACCCTAAAAGAACGGATTCTCTTTTCGGAAATGCTGTAGGTGGCCGGGCATGGTGGTGCATGCTTGTAGTCCCAGTACTTGGGAGGCTGAGACAGGAGGATTGTAGTTTCACAGCCAGCCTCAGCAACTTAGTAAGGCCCTCCGTAACTTACTGAGACCCTGTTTCCAAATAAAAAATAAAATAAAATAGGGCTGGGGATGTGGCTCAGAGGTAGAATGCCCCTGGGTTCAACCCCCAGTTTGCCCCCCCCACACACATACACACAAAGAAAGAAAGGAAAAATGGGGTAGGCAATTAGTTTATATAAATTTCTGTTCTGTATATAATAAATCCTTTCCAACCTTTCTTTTGTGTGTGTGTGTGGGGGGGGGATACTGGGGATTGAACCCAGAGGCATTCTACCTTCGAGCTACACCTCCAGCCCGATTTTATTTCTTATTTGGAAACAAGGTCTCACTAGGCTGATGAGCATCTCACTACTTGCCGAGGCTGTCCTTAAACCTGCAATCCTCCTGTCTCAGCCTCCCAAGTACTGGGATTACAGTTGTGCGCCACCATGCCCGGCTCGTTCCATCCTTTAAAACCAGGAAAAATTTATTTTCTTCCCATAAACTATCACCATATGCAGTGCCCACCAGAGGTCTTTTTGGACTGAATTAAATATTTATGATAAGAAGTTGGTGTGGGCCACATGTGGCCCCGGTACTCCTAGGAGGCTATAAGATGGAACAGTAAAGCCATTTCTTTTTTTCTAGTGGGTCTTGCTGCTGTCTGCAGCATAGCCCAGGTGCAAGGATATGGGTTCACATCAGGCAGGAATGGGAATCACCCTGGTTTCAAAGCCTCGTGCTCTGGTATAAAGGTATGGGCAGTGCTGCTGGGTGTCCACAAAGGACATGCTGATTGTAAGAGTTAGCATGCTCAGGGAGGCACAAAACATGGAGACATCAGGTACTTATGGTTCATCTGTAGTTCCTTCTGTCTAAATGGAATCTCGCAGTCAGGGTTATTTTTATTATAAGCAAGGTTGCCTAGCAACATGGTAAGCATTGTATACTTCTCAGGTGTCTCAGTCAACATTCGCACTGCCGTGATCCAAAACAAACCTGACCACACAACTTAGAGGAAGGAAGATTTATTTGCTCACAGTTTTGGGAAATTTTAGGGTTCAGTCCCTGTCAGGCTGGGTCTGCTGAGCTCAGGGGATGGTGGTGGGAAGTAGAGAGATGGGGAGAGCAAGGCTCTGCTCTCACATCATGGAGGCTGGAAGCAAGCCAGCAAGGGGATTCAAAGACAAAAGCACAGTCCCTAAAGCTACACACCCAGGGATCCACCTTCCCCAGCCACACCCACCTGCCTAGGTTTCACCCAGTAAATCCATTGCAATGGATTTATCCACTGATGAGGTTACAGCCCTCATGACTCAACTACATCAACTCTGAGCATTAATGCATGAGCTCTTCAGGGGACATTCTATATCTAACCATAACATCAGTTTACTTTCAGAACAGCTAGAGAGTTACCTAGAGAGCTGGAGAGGGTTAGAGAACATGCCAGAGAGGCAATACCTCACTGAGCCACATGGTGGTGCTTGTCTTCTTTCAAAATGTACTGACTGTTGGTTCTGTAGTTGAGCATCTTGGGCTGTGCTCAGGTTTGTTTGTTGGATAGTTGGCTAATAATCAAGAAATAGGCATCAGGTCAGATTCTCATGCAGCAGGAGAAAGACTTTGGTTAACTCTTCATCACACTTGCTAATGGAAAGAGACTTTGCTAAAACAAACTAATTGCTTAGTAGCAGAACTGGGTATTGAGGACGTCTGTGACGAGGTGCTAAACTAGCTTCAACACCTGTTGCTCCTGGAGGTCTGGCCTGTGCTCCTCATCACCTTCCCTCCCCATCCCACTTGCTGTACATTTCAGCCTCCTCATTGCCACCAGCCTAGTTACTTAATACTTATTTATTATCTTCATTTCTGTGATTTCTCAATTAAAAATTCTTCACATCTTTATTGAACTTAAAGTCCCAGGTAGCTATATTTTTATGGACCAAAGGAGGGGGGTGTTGATAAACTTGCTCTTAATCTACTGAAGGGTCTTTTATTTAAATTGAATGGAAAAATGGTATTTAAAAAGAGAAATCCCTAAGGTTGATAATATTGAGTGTAAATGTCTATTTAAGTGCTCCTACTTAAGAGTACTTTTTTTTGGTACTAGGGCAGAACCCTAGGGCATTCTACCTCTGAGCTACACCCCCAATCTTTTTATTTTTTATTGAAGCAGGGTCTTGCTGAGCTGCTGAGGCTGGCCTCCAACCTGCGATCCTCCTGTCTTAGCCTCCCAAGTACTGGGATTACAGGCATGCGCCACCATGCCTGGCTATACTTTTCCTTTAATAGCTAACAGGCTATGTGTGAAGGTCCCTGGAGTGCATTTGCTCTTTTCCAGGGTGGGGAGCTGATATCGCATTTCCCCTCTCAGAGATTTTACTTCCTTAACGTTAAGGGGTTCTGCTTTTCATGGGGATTCCTGACAGTCTCAAATCCTATTAAAATTCTTAGGTCTAGTAAACTCAAGATATCAATTATACATCATGGTGACTACAGTTAAAAACAGTGTGTTGTATACAGAAGTAATATATTGTATACAGTTGTCCCTCCTTCTACATGGGCTTAGGTTCCAAGATTAGCAGTGGATGCGGAAACCATGTGTAGTACCAAGGCCTATATATACTATGTTCCTGCCTATGCATGCATACCTATGATGAAGTTTAATGTATAAATGAGGCACAGTAAAGGATTACCAATAATAATTAATAATAAAATAAAACAATCATAGCTATGCTGTAATAAAGGTTATTTAAAACTTATGAACTATTTATGGAATTTTCCACTTAGTATTTTCAGACCATGTTGACTCTGAGGAATTGGGACCTCAGAAAGCAAAACTGCAGATGAGGCGGAACTACTGTACTTGAAAATTGCTAAAAGAATACATTTTAAATGTTCTCACCACAAAAAAATTATACATTGAGGGAATGCATATATATTCAATAGCTTGATGTAGCCATCCACAGTGTATATACACTATCAGAACATCATGTTGTACACCATAAATGTATATGGTTTTTGCTTGTGGATTTAGACAGAAAAATATATGATCTTTAAATTCATGAGATGTGAACTTTATCCTGAGAGCCATTAGGAGCTATTGTTAGATTTAAGTATAGGAATTGCATGATCTAGAATCCCTCCTCCCCCTTCCTAACCCTTACTCATCCTGCAGGACTTACTTTGTATCACCTCTTCTGACCTTCTTGATCATTGGACTAGAAGTTGAGTAAGTCCTGCTGCATGCCCAGCTTTTCCCCTGCCCCCTCACCCCAGAGGACCACCCCACTCCCCCATCTCTCACTGTAGCTTCGCGAGCAGGCAGTGCTAACCAGGGGTTCATGTTCCTCCAAGAATAGATTGGAATTTGGATGAAACAGAGGGAGTACCCAAGTAGCTTTGAGACACTCCCCGGGTGATTCTGCTATTAGTCCCTTTGAAGCTGGGGCTTCCCTAAGTTTTTATTACTTGGTCTTCAACAGCTTAACTAAACTAATTATGTGTTCCTTTTCATAGATGTTTTTAAAGGGTACCGTTTATGTTATAATGGTTTTTGTTATAACACATAATAATTTCTGTATACACGATAAATGCAGCCAATTAAAATCGGAATCTTTAGTAATTTAGATTTTAAGGGTGTATAATTAACATCCTTAATAAACAATTCAATATTCACACTAAATGGTCTCCCTGTTGGCAATACCTCACTGAGCCACACGGTGGTGCTCGTCCTCCTTGTAAATTGAACTACAAGCTGTTTCTGTAATGGAGCCTGGTGGCCTTGCTGAGATTGCTTCACTGTTAAAATACTTAGCTGAGCCAGGCGGTTTGGTGGAGCAGGACTGTAATTCCAGCACATGGGAGGCTGACACAGGAGGATCGCAGGTTCAAAGCCAGCTGCATCAATTTAACGAGCCTCTCAACAACCCTGGGAAACACTGTTTTGGAGCAAAAAATAAAAAGGGCTGGGGGTGTAGCTTAGAGGTAGAATGCCCCTGGATTCAATTCCCAGTACCACAAAAATAAATAAATAAAAATAAATTAATCAGAAGATAAGAAAGTCCCCAAACAATAGAACACAAAGGGAAATATAATTTCAATGTTAAATGATGTGGTACAGATTAGAAGTACTGTAGGAAAACAGAAAAAGGTAAAATTTACAAATGCATTAGGGCCAGAGCCAAATACTATAGAGTGAATAGAATTTGAAAATTTAGCAGGGAAGAAAAAAAAGGAGTCATGCAGTATTAGTGGTTGGCTTAGAGATAATCATGCCTGATGCTTGGAACAGTAAAGTTGGGTTACTATTGGGAGAATGGTAGGAAATGAGATTGGAGCTCAACTCACCTTGAATGCTACAAGTGATTTACATAGGGTTCAGTAGCCCCTCTTTCAATCCAGTGTTTGTTTTGCCAACAGAAAAAAATTATGCTTTTTAAAAAATTAGTGTGAGTTCCTCCTTAAGCACGTGTATACACACACACACACACACACACACA
>PVJS01039451.1:0-18895 GCA_004027185.1 Glis glis
GAGGAAGGGGAAGGGGAAGGGGAAGGGAGAATGCTGCCTCGGGGCCTTGCTGTGTGCTGGGGGTTTGCCTCCTGAGTACTTCTGGCTAGAGTTGTTGTACTGTTTATGGGACATTCAGAGCAAGATTCTTTGCTTCCAAAATAAATCAACATTTGCTCTTAGGTCTGAAGAAAACCAGCGGTCCAACAGGATGATGTGAGGACACCCAGGACATTCCAGCCAGTCTAGGGAGTTGGTCTTCAGCGCTCCCTTGGTCCAGAACGCCTTTGCCAATCACTCAACTGGAGTCTATAAATTGACTTTTTTTTTTTAAGGGAGAAGGACTATATGTAACAAAATGAGGGTCCACCGAGGTCATCCCCTCTGAGGACTAAAAAGTCCCACCCATCACAAGGGCTCCTACCAGCCCCAATAAGAACCCCTGAAAACAGCCCTAATGGTTTTTCTAAGTGGATATGGCCACTCCCTCCCAGCTAATCGCTTCCCCTGCATAAAAAGGGGAGAGAAAGAACAGACGATCAAGCCTGAAGACTGGGCAAGATTCTGTGTCTGCCAATGAGTAAAAATGTCTAACATTTTAAAGTACCATCTGAAGCAAAAGACAGTTAGAGGCTCTGTCAAAAAGCTCTTCTAGCACAGGTCAGAGACAGCCACACATTTGACAAGGCCGCCGATGGGCAGCCCCGTGAGAGGAGGCTTTGGGGTGGTTGGAGGGAGAGTGTGCATCTAAAATAAACACGTGTGTGATGATGCCTGGCCATCAATCTCTGAGGTTCAGCAGTCTGCCAGCGAGAGGCATTCACATGGAAGTGATTCCCTTCCCAAGTTCACATGCAACGGCGGGTACTAAACCGTGTGACGGTTCTCAGACTATTTGAAAAGCCAGGATTGAGGTCTTCCTATCTGAGCGAAGGGTTTCACTGCTTAGTTAGTGCTTTTCAGCTCTTAAAACCCAGTGCCAAGTCTTTGGGAGGAAAGAATATATCCCCCAAATCAACACAAAACAACAACAGAGGACTTCGGTAAGTCTTCAAGGGTACAGATGAAAGTGGACAGGAACTGACCCCAGGTGAAGACTAGTCCAGGTCCGTGGAAACACTGCCAACTTAGGAACCCCCGGGGATTAGGATGCGATAGCTCTATGTGGCAGAAAGGCCTCCAGCTGGCAGCTGCAACCTCTGATACAGACACCTAAACCAAGAGACCTCACAGAGAAGGATCGGGGAGGAAGCGCATCCAGATACATGTTCCGCCTCAAGGGACAGGGATGATGGAGGCCTGGAAGAACCCTGCACCTGCCTCTTCACACACCGTCATGTCCCTTGCCGCAGGGACCCATTTGAAGGCAGCTTATACATAGAGACGTGGGTCCCCTCAACCTCCTGCCGACTCCAAATCCTTCATGCTCTTCTCTCTGAAGCCCTCTGTGCATTTCACAGAGTTGCTGTAACAACCTCCCATACACTTGGTGATGAAAACAACACATTCGCATCCTCTCCCAGTTCTGGAGACCTGGAGTCCACAGGTAGGTCCCCTCTGAAGGCTCCAGGGAAGAAGCCCTCCCTGCCTCTTCCAGGAGTGGGCTCTGGGTGCTCCCTGGCTATGGCCACATCACTCCAATCTGCCTGTGTCTCAGCTTGGCCTTCTCCCCTGAGCCTCTGTCTCAAATCTCCCCCTACCTGCTTCTTATAAGGACATCTGTCATTGGGTTTAGGGCCCACCCTAAGTCCAAAGTGATCTCATCTTAAGGCCCTTAATTACATGCACACAGAACCTTTTGTTAAAATGTAAAACGGTATGTTTTTACTACAGTTAAACATATATAATATATCCATCTCTTCACATAGTCACCGTGTGTGTGTGTGTGTGTGTGTGTGTGTGTGTGTGTATGTGAGAGAGAGAGAGAGAGAGAGAGAGAGAGAGAGAGAAAGAATGCTCGCTCCTGAATTTATTGCCCTGGCAAATTTCTAGTATATATGACCCCTTTTCCAAATACAGTCAGATTAACAGGTCTCAGGGACTAGGACTCTGACATTCCTTTTTAGGGGCCAGTATACAAACCACTATAGTCTCCAAAAATCCAAAGGAGAAAATGAATAATTTATTTAGATTAATATGAACTGGGAATACTTCATTGAATTGAATCATCGAAAGGCCCAAGACACTGTCATATCAGAGACTGTCAATCTTGGACAAGCTACTAAGACTGACTGAGCCCCAGTGTCTTTGTGTGTGAAATGGGAACAACCCCAACATGACAGGTTGGGGTGCAGTGGATGGTGATGTATCCAGAGAGCCTGGCACCCCAATATCTTGTTGACAGGCTCTAGTTCCCATGGCTCTGGGCAAAATGTCCACAACTACTCCATTGGATGAAGCATTCCATTATTTCTCAATCCAGCCTCTAGTAGGATGTGTCTTAGAAAAGGTATTTAGAAAAAAAAAAGAAAAGATTAAGGTAAGAGGCCTGTCCAAGTAAATAAAGATAAGACTTGTGGGGAGCCAAGAACTCTGCTTCATGACAAGGGCCTGTTCGCCAGGCGTGGTGGCACACGCTTGTAATCCCAGTACTTGGGAGGCGGAGACCAGAGGATCCGGGTTTGTGGCAGCCTCAGCTACTTAGTGAGGCCCTCCGCAACTTAGCGAGACTCAGTTTCAAAATAAAGTATAAATAATAGGGACAGGGGTGTAGCTCAGAGGTAGAACGACCCTGGGTTCAATTCCCGCTACCGCAAAAAAAAAAAAAAAAAAAAGGGCCTGTCCCATCCCAAGCAGTCAGCCACCAGTGGCCAGAGTTCTCCAATTATCCCAGAATCGCCAACAATACACAGCCCGCCATGACCTGTGGCCGCTCCAGGGCACGGGCTGCATCTTGTCTATCTTCGTATCCTCAACACCTGGCACAACGCCTGGTACCCAAGTCATTTAATAAACACAGATAAAATGAATGAAGACATGAGCCAGGCTATTCCGGAAACTTCATCTCTGGCAATAAATGATCGTAGGGACAGCTACCACTTCTTTAAAGTCAAGATGTACCTACACAGTCTGGCAGGGCAGGTGCTCCAGAAATGCTAGTGATTTTTATCATCCATTTCAATCTTCACTCCCCCAGTAACAGGGGCGTTCTTATTCCCTTTTTACGCAGCAGGAGCTGAAGCTCAGCAAGGTGAGGTCACAGAGCTAATATCCAACAGAGACAGGCTTCATCACAATTCAAAACCCTGTGCTCTCTCTACTACACAACACAGCTCCTGATAAGTATTTCTTCAGCCTTTGCTGCAAGGCTGGTCCCAGCTCACACATTTATAGTCAAACTATATATTGGTGCATGAGTAGCTTGTATATGCATTATGTATACATATACTTCATATATTTGTATATACACACAGAATGCCTTAGTTGAAGAAATAAACTAGACAGAACACCAAGCTGAACAATGTCAGGTCCCAGGGAACACGGTAAATTCCCTTGTGCTGTCAAGTTCCTGAGTCACACTGTCAAGGGGTACAGCCACACTCTGTCACACTCTGCTGAGCTCCGGAAAGCAACAGCATGTTCTGTAAACTCCGGAGCCTTGTCTGCAGGTTTATGACTTCCTGCTGAACATCTCGTTTCTAAGTCAACCTCCCTACAGCGAGGAAAAATGAACTGTGCTCCACAACCACGTACCCCGGCTTTTCTCTCCACCCAACCCCTCCACCCTCCCCAAGAAAGCCATCAGGAAACATGAGCAGGGGAACCAAAGAGCGCCCCCGCCAGGAACTCACAGGAGGAATGGATGCTGGGGAAGCTTTTGCGGCCCTCGGACACCAGGTCGGGGTCACCTGTGCAGTGCATTTCCGAGTTCATCACTCCATCTGGAAAGCAGCGGTAAAAGAAATCGGGGCGAGGTCTACAAAAGACACCATGGACATTTTCAATATAAAACGTTGCCATCACAAACGAGCCCCAAGCTGACCCCGCCTCCCCCGGCCCCAGGCCCCTCCTCGAGCCCCCTCCACCATCAACGCTGGGGCTGCCCACAGAGCACACTGGACTTGGTGGTCTGGGGGGAAAGCTCAGGTTTTGGGATTCAGAAAGATCTGCGTTGGAACTCTGGCTTGCCACTTACTAGTTTCATGACCTTAGGAATGAGGCCTCTCCTGACCTCATTTTCCACATCTGTGAAAGGGAGAAATCAATATCTAGCCACAGGTGAGGTCCTGACCATTAAGCGACATGACTTACAGGAGGCACCCAAGTATGGCACCAGGGGAATAAAAGGTACTTCCTGCCTCAATCTACTGCTCAGCCAATCCAGAGGCTGCTTCCAGGATCTGAGACCCCAGGCCACTCATGTCCCTGTGTCCTGAATTTCAGGGGTCAATGGTCCTTCCTCCAACAGCAGGCCTCACGTGACCTCAAGGAGAGGACTTGAAAGCTCAGCTCCGTGGTGCAGAGATCTCAGAGGCCCAGGTCAGCTTCTCTGGTCCCGAGCACGGGACCAGAGCCCTAGAGGGAAGAGGGGTGGCCCTGGCCCTGCAGGCGAGCCCCCCGCAGCAACCACAGCTAATATTTATGGAATACTCACTGGGCTCTAGATGGGGCTCTAGAACATGGCACTGCACATTCCTCATACCATGTGGCTTGTTACAGTTTGGATCTGGAATGTCCCTAAAGGCTCATGTGTCGAAGGCTTGGTCCCTGGTGCAGCAGTGTGCAGGGTGGGGGGCCTTTGGGGAAGTGACTGGATCATGAGGGAACTGCTGGGAGGTGGTGGAAACTGTAGGAGCTGGGACCTAGTTGAAGGCGTGGCTCCTTGGGGTATGGCCTTGAGGACTGTATCTTATCTCATCCTCCTCCTCTTCTTCTTCTCCCTCTCTCTCTCCCTTTCCTTGCCACCATGAGGTAACACGCTTTCCTTTACCACATCCTCCCTGCAATGATGCTCTGACCAACCTAAAGCCCAGGAACAATGGAGCCAGCTGACAGGGCCTGAAACCTCCCAAACCATAAGCCAAAATAAACCTTTCCTCCTCTGTGCTGTTTTTCTCGGGTATTTTGTCATAGCAACAGAGAGCTGACTAGCACAGGACTCTTTATGAGAACCCTGAGGCAGAGCCTGGAGCTTTCTGCATTTTACAGGTGCAAAAATTGAAGGTTTAGGAGGACTGCACTCCTGCCCCGGGGCATGCCCAACCTACAACCCATAAGCAGGAAAGACGAGCTCTGAGCCCCAGCAACAGGATCCTCAGGCTTACACCCTTCACCCCATGCTTGACTGCTTCACTCAGCGGGGAGAAGGATGTTTTATGGGCCATCACTTCACGGTAATTCAGCTAATACTGGCTGAACCCCTGCTGTGGGTGAGGCTTTTCCGCTACTGCAAACACAGCACCCTTCTGTGGACACATGGAATGCTAGTCCTCACAGCTCTGGGATCTAGGCGAGGCCTCACTGATCTAACAGAGCTGCTGGGGTGCCGTCTTTCCCTTACTCAGCTAGTGTTTCTCCAAGGTGGCTGTCCACCTGCTGAAACAGAACTTCTGGGAGCGAGGCCTGAGAATCAGCATTTTATCAGGGCCCCGAGGTAACTGTGAGCACATACAGTTGGAGGAAGATTGCAGCACCAAGTCATGCTCTGCCCCATCTTATCCATCCTCTACCCCTCCATGTCTGGCCAGCACCCTCTACCAAGCCAATAATCAATAAACACGGAGGTTGTCAGAGGAATCTAACTTGTCCAAGGCCAACAAGTAAGAGCTTGAATTCAGGCCTTTGGACTGCTCATCTCTACGAAGACCAGCTGCGTATCAGAGGATAAGGAAAGGGAAATGGAGAAGTCATTTCTTAGGGGCAGTAACAGAAGCATGCCCTAAGTCAAATCTTTAATGCCAAGCTATTCCTCATCCTGAAGAGAACAACAGAGTCACCTTATTAATTTGTTTGTTTGTTCACTAGAGGGCAAAAACCCACAAGTGAATGGGTGTCTGGTGAGGCCCTGGGATAGCAGTGATGGTTCTGGAAATGCCAGGGGCAGGCGGTGGCCACAAGAAAATACAGCCAGTGGACACTTTACTATTGTTCTCTGGCTCTTTAAACAGCAAGTTCATAATTCAAAAGAGAGAAAAGACCCGTGCTGATGAGAGAAGGCCTGGAAACAGTTGAGGGGGAAACCAGAAGAGCTGGAATCTGTTCTAGCCTATGTCCTCTGGACATGGTTCCTACACAGCTGGCCTTGATAGTCTAAGTTATCATTGGTTTCTTTTTGGAACTTACCTTCCCACTATTAATTTAATAGTGTTTGTGCAGACTCCATTCAAAGCAAGAGCCAAGGACACCGCTACAAAACAAAACCAACAGACAGAAAAATAACCAGCTGGCTCTCAAATCAAAATGATCACCATCATCATCACCATCCTCACCACCACCACCACCACCATCATCATCACCATCAGTATCATCATCATCATCACCACCATCATCATCATCATCATCATCACTATCATCATCACCACCATCATTATCATCATCATCATCACCATCATCACTATCATCATCACCACCATCATCATCATCATCATCCTTATCATTATCATTGCCATCACCATCATCACTGTTACATTTATAATACCACTTAATGTATGACTATAAAGATATGGACCAGTGTTTTAAAAACAGAAGAAAGCTTGCTTGCTAGAGCAAGATATAACTGGGGCAGGACTTCGGAGAGTGACTTGTAAAATTCCAAGTTCCTAGGTCATGAAATTTAACTCTCTTCCCTGACTGAATTTTTCAACATCACAGAGGAGCCCATCTATCATTTTCTGGCCTGATGTGAACAGATTTAATACTATACCATGTAGAACTTCTTTTACTAGTAGCAAGAAACATAAGATTTTTTATTTCCTCCTGGCAAGCTTCTCAGACATAATTCTGCTCAGAGCTGCTGCGGGAATCCCACTGCAGAACAGGGCATGCCCAGGAGGTCACTATCTCATTGTTGGCCCATCACTCATGGACAGCTGTCCATTTGTTATCAAACAAATCACTGTTTCTGAGAAGGTGAAGGGTCCAAATGCCTCCCTGAGTTTTGAGGTTTGTCCCAGGGGTGCTTTTTGCCATCTGAAACAGCAAGGACTTCTGGAATATGTTGTTTAAAAATACACAGCACAAGCTGGGCATGGTGGCGCACGCTTGTAATCCCAGTACTTTGGGAGGTGGAGACTGGAGGATCTGGGTTTGCGGCCAGCCTCAGCTCTCGCTCTCTCTCTCTCTCTCTCTCTCTCTCTCTCTCTCCCCCCCTGTCTCTCTCTCTCTACTTAGTGAGGCCCTCCACAACTTCGTGAGACCCGGTTTCAAAATAAAGTATAAAAAATAGGGCCGGGGGCATAGCGTGGAGGTAGAACGCCCCTGCGTTCAATCCCCGGTACCACAAAAAAAAAAAAAAATACACAGCACAGGGATCTTCTCCAAGCTGCTTGGAAAGACTTTGTTGGATGAAGTACAGATCATCCAAAGGGTGCCAGCGACATGAGTCACAGAGCATTCCCTGAAACAATCTTGCACCTCTCCTGTGGCTTATCAAGAGCGCACAAAAGGCAGAGTCATCGCCGTCAAAGTGATGGAAGGTCAGATGCCTTGCAAAAGCAGTAAGAACCTATTGATGCCCCATCCCATTACTTTGCTGAATAATAAAGTGTGTGCGCTACCATTCATCTTTGGCAAATATTAACCATCCAATTCTTGCTGAGATTTATGTAATAGAGCACTGGATGGGACATTTTCGGGAAGGAGCTGCCTAGAGTAATTCGTGGCCATCAAGAGAGATAGGTGTGTTGTTGTAGCAGCAGAAAGTGCTACAGAATGGCCATTGTGGCCACCAAGGGCACAGGCCACCAAGATGGGGACAAGCCAGTTGCTCTTAACAAGCCATGGGAAGCAAATAGAAGGGAGGGACAAGTTGACATGAGCACCTTTGTCAAGGAAAAATGGATGACCTAAGTGGGGATGGGGAGCCCCTGGCCATATCTGAGTGAGGTGGCAAAGGAGGGACAGGCCACAGTTGGCGAGCAGCACATGAGTCAGCACCACAGAGCTGCCATCAAAACACAGAGCATGCGGCCAGGTGCATAAACTGGAGCTGAGTCTGGGGGCTCGGAAAGATCCACTGATTGCAGTCTGCACACACAGACCTCCTAAAACGCCAGCTTTCCAGCTCAGAGCACTATGGAGTGGGCTCCTTCGCAAAAGAGAGAAAACTCCCTGTCCTCTCTTGACTGTATTCTCTCCAAAAGACATGGCAATTAACAGGCTGCGAGATAGCAGGGCAATGACTTTGGTCTTTTCCCTGTTAGGGCTGAACCTGCAGGTTACCTGCTGTATTATCACAGCAGGGCTGAGCTCATTCTTACCATAATGGGAGCAAGGCCTCAGCACAGATAAACCCTCTGAGAACAAGCACCGCTAGCTGATCTCCCAGAGCCCCACATAAATCTTGGTGAACTTCATACACAGCTACATCAATCCAGAACATGACATACTCCCCCTACCCCTGAGCCAGGTGGGCTTATCACAGCACACAACAGCTCTTCAAAAAGTTTGAAGTAGCTGAGCTAGAAAATGTGTGGGCGTGATAGAACCACCAACAGCTAGCAGCGTCACTCTCTGATCCAAATGCCTGAAGGAGACAGAGAAGGATGGGCAGCTGGAGTGCTGATATTTAGTGTGGAAGTCATTTCAGGATTCTGAAAGCATACTGAACTAATTAATATTTTCATCTGAATAGCACAACGCCCAGGGGGCCAACACAGGGACCTCCCATGATGCCAGAGAGAAGGCTGTGATTGGATCAGAGCTGGATGAGCTGGACAAGCGGGGAATGATTGGCGCTTGTTATTAGCAATCACCCGGGGGCCTGGCTCCCAAGGCTGTTTTCACAGCATCCCACAGAAAAAGCAGAATGACAAACCAGGCCAGGTCTGATAAAGAAATTCAAAGCGACGTATCCTGTAAGGTGGCTTGCAAGGGGCTGTATTAAGGGCACCATTGGTTATAAGCATTACAGAAGACTAGAGGAATTCAGCACTACAGTACTTCTCATAACAGGGCTCTCTATTATACAGACCTGGCCGTTCTGCAGCCTGAATTCCTAAAAGCCCGATGCTGCTGCACAGGGAGAACTTCGCTGCTCTCATCTGGCACCAGATACACAGATGTAGCCGCTGTACATATCACATAAGGGAAGCAAGCGCTTGGGCCCAGATTGGGAACCCTAAGTTAAAGTCTGCCAAGGACACCCAAGTAAAGAAGGGACCTGAGAACCGACCCCCCTTTCTCACTGAGAAAGTCCTGGATTCCAGACATTAGAAAACACCCAGTTTTCTGTTCTTTGTGTTTGAAGATCATTCCCTCACCCTTGACTTCCAAGACTTCCTAAACGCAGAGGTATTGTTTCGAAACTCTGTGCACAATGGGGGTTCTTCATCATTTCCCCCAGACAGGCTCTCATTTATTTAGGCAAGCAGCACATCCGATAATTCCGCCTTCTCAGTTAACATATAGGAGGCAGAGTCTGGTGTTCAATTTTGAAATGTCACCATAAGGGAGATTTAGCTGGGAATGAAAATGTCTACAGAAGTAACTGTGAGCTGCTCGCTGCCACCGCGGCAGCCCGACTCCAAAACGAGCAGTAAATTGTCACCACGGCCATGAAAGAGAGATTCCTATCTGCTGTCATTCATCTGGGGACTCTGTGCCAGGGGGAGCAACGAGATTAAAGCGTGAAGCAAAGGGATTTTTAGGCCAGTTGAGAAGGTGCCCAACAGGACATTTAGGGACCACCATGATATCCGTCCTAACACTGCCTGGCTGCTCGAGCCAGGTGTAGTAGGGCACCTACCTGTGACCTTCTTGGAGAAACTGACTTTTCTGCCACCTCAGCTGAAGAGACTGGGACCATGTGACCCGACCTCCAACCCACAGATGAGAAGCCTGGGGCACACAGCTGGCCGAGACTCCTGATTTTGTGTCCAGGCTGGAGAAGTGGGTTGAGTCAGAGTCCCTGTCTGGAGCAGGGGCACGGGGAGGCTGGACCAAGACACAGTGAGAGGCAGCAATGCCACCCTGTGAGGCCCAAGCCTCACACGAACCCAAGGTCTGGGGCAACAGATACAAAGTCCAGGCAGGAGAGGGAGAGAGGTGGTCATAAGCTGAGGTCTCTTCCCTTGATGCCCCAGGTCCCCCCTGCAGCCTGCACAAGGCACCTCTGTGCTTTCCCCTCCTCTCCTGGGATATCTGTGAGATTGCTTATCTCAGCCCTGAAATTAAGCCCCTAATTTATTTGCGCAAACAAGGATACTTTTAGTCTCTTTCTTTTGACTATAAGGGGCCTAAATAAAGCCTGGTTATGTGGAAAATGTGTGCGTTGTTGAGGGCAGAAGCCCCCTGTCTGCTTTACATACCCTAGAGTTGTGCCCAGGCTCACTCCCTTGCCAAAAAAGGGAGGACCACATTTTGCTACATTTTCATTTCCCCCAAACTCAATACTTAACAAAACCACCCTTTCATGAGGAATCTCATTATTCCAGATTTACTACCTAACTGGATGATGAATCCATACAACACACCAAACACAAATTTGGGAATGATGATTTGTTAACTTTTATGTGAGGTATCAACAAAATAAAACTCAACCTAGTTCAGTTTTCCTCAGGGTCAGAAAGCTGAAGACTTAGCCACAGGTTAGTTTTAGTTGTTAAACAAGCCAAATCGTGTTGGCTGTCCCTTAAACCTGCCATTTACTCTGCACTTGATTCATATGAAGAGCAGAAAAAACATTTAATCCTAAAATGTCAAACTCCAATTGTGTTATAATCAATGACAAAGATTGGAGTGCTCGTCACATAATGACAACTGCTTAATTCCAAACTGTCCCCAGCTGAAGGTGAGTAATGGGCTTGTTTCTAATGTCTATTTTTATTTTACAGCTGCTTTTTACCATTCTTGCCTCCAGCCAATGTTGATTTCTGAATTTACCATAATGTGGGCCTGTTAGCTACAAATGCGAGAAGGGACAGTCAGTGGTGGCAAAGTCTCAGATTTTCTTTGTCCTAGACAAGAGTCACCCTGCCTCTGTGCCTGAGCATCTGATGTGCTACCCTGACAGTATTCAGCACCAAGGATAGCGACAGCAGGCACCCTCTGAAAATTCCTTACTTAAAGACCACACATGGCTCTTTTTTGACCTTAAAGTTTATTTTGTTTCTCCCAAGCTTAATGTGAGCAAAAGAAAAATCGGTTGGGTGCGACTGAGACTACTAACATGTGATGATCTAATAATGAAAAGATTAACCCCATCCCCTAAAGCAGGAACTGTGGATACTCTACCTAAGAAGGCTTCCTTAATTTCAGTCTTGTCTGTTCGCCGGATAATTTTCACCAC
This sequence comes from Glis glis, assembly GCA_004027185.1. Lineage (NCBI taxonomy): Eukaryota > Metazoa > Chordata > Mammalia > Rodentia > Gliridae > Glis > Glis glis. Next base: position 11,426 of record PVJS01039451.1, read on the forward strand.
ACAAATAACGGCCAAGGGTGTGAGGAAAGAAATTGCCTGGAAGAAACAACAAACAATCCCTTATGAGGACATCAGTTGGCTTTCAGAAGGGCTGGTTGATAATTAGTTCCAGTTAGCTCCATTCTGACGCTCTAGTTAAATGCTCCTACAGAACTTCTGGCCTCAGACAAAGAAGGATGGTTTTTATCTATAGTTAGAAGATACAGACACTTGAAAAGCCAAAGGTCTAAATGTAGGTTATAATTGATTTGTAATTGCTGGGAGCCACATTCAAAGTGGTGGCTTTGTAAACAGAGAGGAAGAGTCTGTAATTACCATGACTCTTCACTGCCAGTAACTTCTCGCAGTTCTCCTCTGTGGAGGGGTGGGGGACCTGCTGGCCTCCCTGTCCCATCTCTCTGGTGACATGAGAATGTGGAACTTGCTTAGAGTTAATTAATTCGTTCCCTTTCAGTATTCTTTTGTTGAATATTCATTTCTTCGCCAGATCAGAAGTTGGTCCTTTTGAATAAAGTCTCTCCTCTCCTCGTCCTCCATCCCCTTCCTCCCCACAGATGCTCAGAACAAACCTAATGAATTAACAAGCTGGTGGGATAGAGATGCAACCAACACTCATGGCAAAGCCTACTGTAAGGCAGTATCTGCACTGGGTACCATCAAGTCCTGCTGATGGCTCTGTGGCTGTCTTCTCTCGACTCAAACACTAAACAATGTGCCTGCCTGAGGACACACTGCTGCTGAGTAGAGAGGCCAGACTTTGGACACCAGGTTAACTGCCTCCCTTATAGAATCTTCTCCACCTTTCCATAATTAGCAAGTGGTTTTTAGACATTTCAACAGACAAGAAAAAGGTAATTGTGTTAGTTCCTTATGATGACTTCCTAGTATAATAATATCAGGAGAGACTGAACATCTCACAAATCCATGACCAGCCTAGCAGTCAGTGGTGGGAAGGGTAGGGGCAGGGGGAAACTAATGACCAACACTATCCACACTTTGGAAATCTTCATCTGTGCCCTAATGAGGAATCACTTTTTGGAGAGGGGCTTCTTGATGGGACAAAGTCACGGCTGGAAGAGGCTTTTCAGGAGCCTTTCCAGAAGGCATAAAAACAGAATTCATCCAAATGAACATGATCTTTCAAAATAATCTGAGATTCTCTACAGATTACAGCCAGCCAGCCAGGGCTCCCATCACTCCGGGGACCCCTCTTTGGTACCTGTCTTCAGAGACAGTTTATCAGATACCAGGAACCCTTCTCTTTACTTGTCCCCAAGTCTTTGTGACCCGACCCTCCTTATCAGCTGTGGCTCTGAATACCCTGGACTGCTTAAAAGTCAATGAGGCGAGTCCTAACACCGTGGAGGGCATGCGGAAGCACAGGGCGCAGGTGCTGAAGGAGGATGCATGAGAAGAGTTTCAGAGCTGAAGCAGAGAAGGCTGCTTAAAAGGACGAGTTCATTCACGAGTTAGTGGACCCAGTGATTCTCAGAAGTTTCCTCAAGTTCCCAGGTGGCTCACACCTAGATAACTGCAGGGCTATTAACATGCTTATTCTCTCAAATATATTCATATGATAGGTCTGGGATTATTATTATTTATTTTTTTTGCAGTACCGGGGATTGAACCCAGGGGCGTCCTACCTCCGCGCTACACCCCCGGCCCTATTTTTTATACTTTATTTTGAAACCGGGTCTCACGAAGTTGTGGAGGGCCTCACTAAGTAGAGAGTGAGAGAGAGAGAGAGAGAGAGAGCTGAGGCTGGCCTCGAACCCGGATCTTCCGGTCTCCACCTCCCAAAGTACTGGGATTACAAGCGTCCGCCACCACGCCCGGCTGGGATTATTATTTTTTAACAAGTATCTCAAACGGTCCTGATGCTGGTGACTGAAACACTAGATCAGAGTTAGGACTCATTCAGTCAGGGGCTGAAGACCATTAACTGGGTATCATCTACTTACATCCAAAGTTAGGGTCAAGGCTGAAGAAGTCCTTGTGTCCCCAAATTCAAACATCAAACCTTCCAGCCTCACTCTGTCTCCCATCCTTTTAAGCACCATATACAGATCAGGCCACATGCTCCCAAATAGGAGAAAGCAACTCGCCAAATAGAGAATGACCCTCTGATCACCCCACCCTTATAGAAGACAACAACGCTGAGTAGAAGAAAATAATTCAAGACAATCCCAGCTGTTACGCTCTGGTTTACTTCTGGATAGAAATAAAACCCAGATAAAATATGAGTGGGGGAGACTTTACCCAAAGGATCCCAAAGGCTGTCAAAAGTAAGCCCAATCCAGGTGTGGTGGTGGACGTCTGTAATCCCAGTACTTGGGAGGCTGGGACTGGAGGATTGCAGGTTCCAGGCCAGCCTCAGCAACTTAGTGAGGCCACCAACAACTTAGTGAAACCCTGTTTCCAAAAATAAATATATTAAATAGAGCTGGGGGTGTAGCTCAGAGGTAAAAGAGCCCTGGGTTCAATACTCAATACAAAAAAAAAAGTGATCCCAGGGCAGAAAGGCCCAGCCTTGACCCCTGCCTCAGCCCACCTATCACTACTGGATCACAGACCCACTCCCCAAAGTAGGACTTAATTTAAGTCCCATTTTTCAACTTTTCTAGGTAGAAGCGTTGGGCAGCTCTTCTAAAACCACTGATCGACTGCTTCCTGAGCCAGTACTAGGCAGCCAGGAGGCCCGGAGCTCCCTCCTCCAGAGCTCATGGGGAGAGGGAACACTGCCTGCAGAGAGTGCCCAGCTCCACACAGGGGCTGCAGCAGAGGTCTGTGTGTGGTCCTACGGCATCTCCCTCCTCATCCAAGCAGCACCTGGGACCCATCTCAGTTCTTTTTCCTGGACACACATCTGCCCTATCTGTGGGCAGCACCCTGCCCAGATCAGGACAGAGAGAGACATATTTACATTTATCATCTACCCCCTTTTTGACAAATACTTTTCAACTAAGAGTTGGAATTAAAAGATGGGCCCCAGAAGGTGACACATTAGGAAAACAACTCACCCTGGGGCAGCTCTGGGCTGAGTGATAGTGGACCAGAGAGAAAAACAGTACCTCCCTTGCCCTCCGCAGACCTGGGAGAACCACACCCAGTGTGCATCTCCTCTGACCAGGCCCCCAGTCCTCAGGGCACAGGAAGGTGCACAGAGGGACAAAAGTGGAGAGGCGTCGCTTCTGCCTCCCCACAGGTGTGAGGATGGGGACAAAAATGGCAGGAGAAATTTCCCCTGGAATTCTTTTCCCCTAATGTTTCTATGGTTACAAAAAGAGTGTGAAGTTCCTAGAATCAGCCCAGGGTAGGGCGGCAGTGAGTGGTTAGTGCTTATTAAATAGGACCCAAGAGAGAACAATGAACTCTAGTCCAACAGCTGTGGGATGTGGGGGACATTCTGACCCCCACTCTGGGCTTCAGCTTTGCTCTCTTATTTGCAGTGCAGGGATACTGCATGGACATCCCTTGGATAGAATAACAATGGTGAACACGGACAGAGGATTAGTACTAAAGGCACTCCACACAAATTAACTCACTCAACCTTCAATGCGACCCTATGACACAGGCTCCTATTTAGTGGATGGAAAACTAAAGCACAGAGAGGTTAAGCAACCTGCTGAAAGTCACACATAATAATAAGTGCTAAAATGGGGATGTGCACCCAGGCTGCTTAAGCTGTGCACTTTTAGCCACCTTAGAAAGTAAGAAACATTAAATAAAGCATAGTTGCAGCCTTTTCTCCTGGTTGGAAGAGAAAGGCAAGGTGGTTGTTTCCAGAAAGTGGATAATCCCTGGAATGTTAGTGACAGCCGTCATGGATTAAGCACTTGTTAGGGGATTTTCTCCCCTGTGTCTAATCTCCTCACTTCTCTACTGGGGAAACATTATCCTCATTGTACAGACAACAAATCTAAAGCTCAGAGAGGTAAGTGTACACACAAGAGCACAGCTAGTGGGACCAAGAACCCCCAGACTGGGCTGCCAGGCTCCTGGGTGAGTGCCCTGAATCTTGGTGACCACCTTTGTCCAACAGTTTAGAGATGGGGAAACTGAGGCTGGGATTGATCATGTATTGAACAACATTTTATAAATGACTAATGGTGCTACATAGCACCCAGGTAAGGAGATGCTATATCTGATCATTAGCCAGCACAGGGCTGTTTTCATGGTATTTATTCCACAGGCTGAAGAGCGGAGCTCTGCAGAAGAAAACATGTGGAACAGACGCAGGGGGAGGAGAGCTGTGTTCCAGCCCCAGCTCTGACACTTACCTGCTGTATCCTCGAGCAAGTCACTCGACCGACCTCCTCACCTCTGATGCTTCAGGTCCTTATCTATAAGATGGGCATGGGGAGAGCATCCATGGCCAAGCACCATGGCTAGGACCCACAGCACTAACAGTTACCGAATGCTTGCTACATGCCACGCACTAGGTGAAGTCACAGTGTTATCCCACGTGGTGCTCTCCACACCCGGGGAGGGACGTGATGCTAAAGCCCACCTTTCAGAGGACAGAGAGGCCAGGTGATTTTCCAAATCTGCAAATCTAGACAATGAAGCAGGGGGCCAGCCACTCTGGAGTCCCCACCCCCTGCCCACCAAGCCCAGCAGAGAACTGGGCATCAAGGAAATGCTGGTTGTTGGCCACTATTTCACTATTTCCCAGGAAAGAGTGTTAATAAATGACCTGGACTATACCAGTAAAGGATACCAGGATCCTGCCCCCAGACGCATGGAAGTGAGGTCACTGCAGCTCAACCCCACCTCTGCCCTTACATCTGAATAGTGAGAACCTGCACATGCGGGAAGGATGGGGCAGGAGAGAGCCTAATTCTCCAGGCACTGGGCCCATGTCCTAAGTGAAGCATCGCCAACTGGGTCCCTACCCTGTGCACCCACCAATGACAGCAACACAGTAGTCCCCCTCACCCCCAGCCTCTCTCCAAGCAGAAAGCGGGTCCGCCTGGTGCTGACACAAGGCACGGTGCTGACCAGATGCTTCTGGGAAACCACAGAACTTGGAGCAACTTGTCCAATGGAGGAAGAACACCAGGATGCCTATAACATGTGTGTGTGTGTGTGTGTGTGTGTGTGTGTGTGTGTGTGTCTGGGGATTGAACCCAGGGGCATTCTACCCCCATGCTATACACCCAGCCCTTTTTCATTTTTATTTTGAAACAGGGTCTTGCTAAATTGCTGAAGGTCTTGCTACGGTGCTGGGGCTGGCCTCAAACCTGCAATCCTCCTGTTTCAGTCCCCCAGAACTGGGATTATAGGCATGTGCCACTACACCTAGTTTTCCTGGAGCTTTTAACAACCAGAAGGGATCAGGGCCAGGGCAGCCCAATGTCAAGGTGTTATCCAGAGCGGTGCTCATCGCTGGGGTGCACTCACATCCCGCAGCGCAGGGCCTGAAGCACCTCCATTTCTGGCACCTGACAGAGAGGTGTGCCGCACAGTGATGGTGAAGACAACTTCAGGACACAGAGACACCTGGAAGAGGCCCGGCTGCAGGTAAACAATGACATCCCATCACAAGGGAAAGAGCTGTCAAAGACGTTCAGAAAGAGCCTACAAATTAAACTGTCTAGCAGGAGCCGGCCTCGTCTCTTTTCCTTCCGTCCTACCCCCTACCCCAAATGACTTTATTTCTGTCTTCCTTAGAAGCATCCTATTCCAGAATAGAGAACCCTGCTATCAAATCAACACAGTGTCAGTCTGATTCTAAGAGAGTAAATCTGACGTATTGTGGCCGGAGCAAAAAGAGACTAAGGCAAAATGTAGATTTGGGGTGGATATTTTTTAAGCTAAGAAAATAAATTTGCATATATCTATCATTGCTTTGATTCCTGATTTGAGTCTCACCTGTTCTCCAAAGGTTTTCCGGTGATGCAAACCCATCTAGCTTGTGCTCATGTCTTTGCTCCCCAATAGACTGAAAAGCACATCTTATTTAGCTCAGCTCCCCTGCTACCTGGCACTGTGCTTGGTTCACAGCCGGTGTTTTGTAACTGTCTGTTGAATTAGGTAATAATGAACTAACCTGAAGCTGTCCACAGTCTGGTTCTATCCCTGCTTCCTTTGCCCCCGGGACTCCAGAGAAACTCCTATCCCCAGGGCCTACACAAATCTGTCCTCTCACTGGCCACCTGTCCACCTCCCCAAGTCCCTGCAGAGGCAGCAGGCAGAACAGATGCACACGAAACCCTGTGTGCTGGCAGCCTATGTTCAGCCCCTGGTCCAGGTGCTGACAGTTGTGGACCAGACCTTGGACAAGTTGTTGGTTTTCACCCTGAAATTATAGGGTCAACAAAAGTGCTCAGCACAGTGGATTCTGGGAAGGATTCACAGAGACACCCCTTGGGAAGTGCTGAGCAAAGTCCCTGTACTCAAAAAATGCTGGCTGCTGGGGTGATATGGTGGTAGTGATGGTGATGGTGATGATGATGGTGATGATGATGATGGTGGTGATGATGATGAAACTTCTGAGATGTTTCCCTGAGCCTCCCCTCTGGCCCTTTCCAGATTCTATTTTGGGTTAGAGCACCATCTCCCCTAGGATCCTACAGGATCCCTGAGGAAATCCCCATTTCCCCTCACCCATGGACCTGATGGCTTTCACTACCCACAGCAGGCTCCCTGGAAGTGTCCCCTGAATACACCAAGAGATGACAACTCTAGACAATAAAAAAGAGAAACACACCAAGTGCTGTGTGCATGTCTGTTTCTATAACTCTAGATCTCATTATGATGTATAATTACAATGCACCAATAAAAGCATATTTAACAAAGCAACAACCAATACCAAGTTGTCCTACACAGAAAAATGGGTGTTCAAACATGCTCTGATAAACCCTGCATACTCAGCAAGGAACTGTGACCTCTTTTGAATAAGAGAGCAGCCTTCTGTGAAGGTGGCTGACCGCTTGGGAATATCCAGGTAATGTTAAGACTCAGTGCATCTGAAAAGAATCCTCAGCCTGTTTGTCCCTCTGATCCACAGGACCATTGAATCATCAACCAACTCTTGAGATCAAACAGACCCAACCACGCTCGGCCATCATGTTGACAGGCAGGGAAAGCGATGGTCAGGGAGCTTCCTGCTGATGTCACTGCTATTTCCTCAATCACTGAACTGCACTTAACTCGATCCTCCAACCGTGATTGTTAGTTTTCTTGTTATATTTGATCAACTGGCTCCTCTAACACACACACACATACACACATGCACATGCACACATGCACACATGCCTACACACATCCATGGCTCTAGAGGCACTAATTACCCAATAAAGAAAGATCTGGGTCAATACCAGCTGCCTTTAAGAATTATCTTGGTGCCAGGCGTGGTGGCGCACGCTTGTAATCCCAGTACTTTGGGAGGCGGAGACCGGAGGATCCGGGTTTGCGGCCAGCCTCAGCTCTCTCTCTCTCTCTCTCTCTCTCTCTCTCTCTCTCTCT
>PVJS01039452.1:0-18890 GCA_004027185.1 Glis glis
CCTCCCCTTCCCCCTCCCCTTCCCCCTCCCCTTCCCCCTCCCCTTCCCCCTCGCTCCTGCAGCTGGGACAGGAGACCCCAAGCGCAACAAGTTTCAAATCTCACGGGAAGACCTGCTTTGTTCTGCCTCATCTCACGAGAAGAAGCCTCACTGACCCCTGACCCCAGACTCTGCTATAAAAATGCCCTCCCTTCCTCTCCTGGTGCGACTCTGCTGACCGAGACCCCTACAGGTCAGTAGACATGGCCCAGGAGAGCAATAAAGAGAAGTTTCTGTATTCTGTCTGCTAAGCTCTTATCTCTCACGCAACCCACGTTCGCTTTCTCTGTTGCAATAATAGTATCTAATATCAACTTATAACACTGATTCTGTTAAATACTAAAACTTAAAGGCTATTCTACAAAGCTGTCAAATACTAAAAATGAGGAAGGATTTACAAGGTTGACAATATCTGATATCAACTTATAACAAGTATTCTGAAAAACCACAGGTTATTTTGATTACAAAATACAAACAATAGTTAATATTTGTTAACACTGGCTTCTTCCCTCAATTTTATCTGCCCTATATAACTTTAAGGTTCATGTAGATTTAAGGTTTAGCTAACTATAGGTTTAAGAAAGACTTGGGAAGAAACCCAACATAGTAGCTATTAAATCTTTTTTTTTTTTTTTTTTTGGTGGTGGTACTGGGAATTGAACATAGGGACATTCTACTTTCTAGCTATGCCCCCAGCCGTTTTTATTTTTTGTTTTGAAACAGGGTCTTGCTAGGTTACTGAGAGTCTCACTAAATTGCTGAGGCAGGTCTCAAACCTGTGATTCTCCTGTCTCAGCCTCCTAAATACTCAGATTACAAGCATGCACCACCACACCCAGCTGCTATTGAATCTTTATAAATGAATTTGGAAACTTTTCCTGAAACAGGTGTGTGTGTGGTGGGGGAGGGGGAGATACTGCAATTGTCCAACCATCAAATTTGGGACTTAGAAACAGATGAATTGACATAAAGTACTACAAACTACAGACATTTTTAAATCACTATCAAGTTATAATGGAAGCCAGGCATGGTGGCACATGCCTATAATTCCAGTACTTGGGAGCCTGACACAGGAGGAACACAGGTTCCAGACCTGTGATGGTCCAGTGTCGCGTTTGCTGCTTGTTCAAGTCCCTCGCATAAATGACTCTGGGTCCAAAATTATTATTTTTAATAACGGGGTTGGCCGAGGAGGAGCCAGGCAATTCTCCTGATCTCCTGCAGTCAGCTTCCTTTTTTATTAAGGATTTAAACAAAGGAAACAGCAAGGGGGTCATGAGTTAAGTTTAGGGTTACAGGCTAAGTTTTTAGGAAAAAGCAGTCATGAGCTAGGTTTAGGGTGTGGCAGTCATGAGCTAAGTCTAGGGAGGGGCAAGGTAAACATTTCAGGGAGAATAGGTCATCAAAGTCCACCTTTCAGTCCCTTTCGGTCCCATCAGGTCTAAGGAAGCTTGTCTGCATGCTGACAATTTCCACTCAGCATGGACTGTGTACCTAGCTGAGCCAGTCCAAAATGGCGACCTCACTGCGTGGGCTAAGAGGGCCCCCAACACAGAACAGCCTTGTCAACTTAGCAAGACTCTCAGCCACCTAGGGAGACCTTGTATCAAAATAAAAAATAAAAAGGACTGAGAGTATACCTCAGAGGTAGAATGCCCCTGGGTTCAATCCCCAGTACCCAATAAATGAATGAATGAATAAAAGAAATGCTGATTATCCAGCTCCATAACCTGTATTAACACATAATGTGATGATACTGTTTTGTGTGTGGTACTGGGGATTGAACCCAGAGGTATTCTACCTTCGAGCTACACCCCCAGCCCAATTTTATTTCTTATTTGGAAACAGGGTCTCACTAGGTTGATGAGTGTCTCACTACTTGCTGAGGCTGTCCTCGAACTTGTGATCCTCCTGTCTCAGCCTCCCAAATACTGGGATTACAAGCATGCACCACCACACCTGGCTTGATAATACATTAAATTGCGTTACTGACCTACTGTGTGTGTATGTGTGTGTGTGTGTGTTACTGGGGATTAAACTCAGGGGCTTTCTACCTCCAAGCCACACCCTCAGCCCTTTTTATTATTTTTGTTTGTTTGTTTTTGAAACAGGGTCTCACTAGGTTGTTGAGAGTTTCACTAAACTGCTGAGACTGGCCTTGAACCTTCGATCCTCCAGTCTCAGCTTTCCAAGTACTGTGATTACAGGTATGCAACTACCTATTTATTTACATGCGAAACTATAGACTCACCCAGTAATCAAGATAGCTTTAGATAAGGCAAATGTAACTTTTGATATATAATCTCTAATACAAATGAATAATTTCAAACAAGATAATCACTTTACAGGAAGAATTTTCAGTTTTATGAGGTAATGTATATTTCTTTATGTAAAAGAGAAATCAAAGGAGTTTCCTACTTCTGTTTACTCATATATCTACATACTAAACATCTTTTAAAAAATACAAGAAAACTTCAGATCAAGCAAAATAAATTTCCAGAGAAGACTAATGACTCCTTTCCCTACAGTGCACAGACATGTATACAAGGACAAATGGAACAATCTGAGGAAAACATGTTGTTTTTTTGTGCATTTATTTTCTTTGATCTTAACCTACCTCTCACCCAAAAAATACAGTGATTTAGTATGATACAGCTAAGCGTTTACATAATAATTTCAAGATGGTGGATAAAAGGGAAAAATGTTACCCACAATATACTTCAAAAGAATAGAATATATTTATATGAAGCACACAAAGCAAGGCCCAACGTTTCCTTTCTGAAACATGTGGCCAATTTGATGTCCCTATGTGGTGGCTAAAGAACACAAAATTAAAAGTTGTAGCATCTCTTTAGAGTGGTTTTGAACACACAGCATAGTACAAGAACACCAAAGCACTGAAAAATGTTCTAAGCTTGCTTATTAGAAACTGAAGAAGGAAAGTATTCACACAATAAAAAAAGTCTGATTAACTTTCATGTCACTATCCTATGTAAGTCCTGCTTTACCTAGTATCCAATGAAATTAACTAACTTAAATTACTTTATAAAAGTGAGGGGGGCAAAAAATAACTATGTACATTCAACTGTAAAATGTGTTATTAAAGAAAAATAGATGGAAACTAGGCAATATGCTTGTGAAAAAAATAAGAAAAAAGGGGCTTGAAACATCAAAAATATTGAGATCAAACAATACCCCCAACCTGTTTTAATACTCTAAAAATAAGAGTCCCTTCCAGTCATATCCAGGACTAGCTGTTTGAAATTGATATTTATGAAATCTAGATTATGGTATGCATTGATTCTATTTGTTTTCTAAATGTGCTGGTCTCCTCTTTTAGCAAGCAACTCAAGTCAGTCCTGCGGTATCAGCCAGGTATAGCAATTGGCCAACGATTCAACCACTTCATTCCAAATCAAAGGTTTTCTCCTCCAAATACAACAAAGCATAGTATTAAAACAACTGCCTTTTTCTTTTAGTATCAATACTAAGCAAAAAATAAATTTAAAACAAGCAATCACTTCATCACACATATAGAAAAAACTTTTTGTGTGTGTGTGTATGTGATACTGGGGATTGAATACAGGGGCACTCTACCTCTGAGCTACACATCCAGCCCTATTTTATTTCTTTCTTTGTGTGTGTGTGTGTGGCTCTGGGGATTGAACCCAGGGGCATTCTATCTCCAAGCTACACCCCGGCCCTATTTTTAATTCTTTATTTTGAAACAGGGTCTCATTAAGTTGCAGAGGGCCTCACTAAGTTGCTGAGGCTGGCAGCGAACCTGCGATCCCGGCTGGAAAGAACTTATTGATGAGTATTCTAACAACAATGAGAGGGAGAGTCCATGGCAACTTTATCAGGTGAGAGGTACAGGTGCCAATCTGTAGAAATTACAAAGGACATGGAAACATGCTGAACTATACCATTAATATGTGATCAGCAAAACTCAGATTGATGGGCACTTCACAAGACAAACTGTCCAGGTTCCTTGGCAGATAGGTCCTTGCTTTGCCTGATAAATAACGAATTTTGGTCACCACAGTTTAAGTAAGCTGAGCGTGGTGGCACACATTTGTAATCCCAGTACGTGGGAGGCTGAGATAGGAGGATCACAGGTCTGAGGACAGCCTCAGCAAGTAGTGAGACTCTCATCAACATAGCAAGATGCTGTTTCAAAATAAAAATAAAATAGGGTTGGGGTGTAGCTCAGTGGTAGAATGCCCCTGGGTTCCATCCTCAGTACCACAAAAAAAAAAAAATACCAGTAGCCCAATGACAAAGTTCAAATTTCTGTTTTCATGGCATTAATTGTAAATCATTAAATAAAGTATATGCTTCACTACTAGCTCTTCAGCTCACAAACCACTACAAACATTTCATGCACATCATGATCAGTTACCAACCATGTCATAGAGTTTTGAAGGCTATCTGATGTGTCACTATGCACAGACAGCAAAGCATGTGGTTGTGTTGCTTATTTGTCTCCTTCAAATAAAGCTACATGACATTTTACAAAGTCCAATTATCGAAAGAGAAAAATGACCAAAAAAGATGAAAGGGAAGCAAAGAAATAAAAAGTAATAATGCTAGTGGTCCAATTCAAATAAAAGAAACAGCGTCATACAAGAAGTAGGTGACTATGGGAATGGCCGACACTAACACCAGTGCGAGTGAAGATGAACTTACCAAGGTGTGTAGTTGGGACAAAATGAAGATGCCCCAGAGGACATGACACTGGCAAAAACCCCACACTAAAGAAACTCTGGAGCCAGGCGTGGTGGCGCACGCTTGTAATCCCAGTACTTGGGAGGCTGAGACCGGAGGATCCTGGTTCGCCACCAGCCTCAGCTACTTAGTGAGGCCCTCCACAACTAGTGAGACTAGTTTCAAAATAAAGAATAAAAATAGAGCTGGGGTGTAGCTCGGAGGTAGAATGCCCCGGGTTCAAACCCCAGTACCACAAAAAAAAAAAAAAAAGAAACTCTAGGAGCTATCTACAACATTGAGAGAACAAAGGATAAGAAGCCAAAAGCTGAACCAAATTTAGCAAGGACTGAAAATTCACCACGAGAGAAAACATGCTTGTTCCATAAGTTGTATGTCAAGAAGATGGCAAACAGTCTTCAAACTACTCTTGGTAAACTGTGAATGTGTGTATGTGCGTATGTGTATGGGGGGCATTGAACCCAGGGGCATTCTATTTCTGAGCTACACCCCAGATCTTCTTATTTTTTGTTTTGAAACAGGGTCTTGCTAAGTTGCTGAGAGTCTCACTACCTTGCCCAGGCTAGTCTCAAACCAGCAATCCTCCTATCTCTGCCTCCCAAATACTGGGATTATAGGCATGTGCTATCACACCCAGCTGGTAAATTTTTTTATGAAGAACTAAAACAATTTATTAATATTTCTAATGTTTTAAATTAGCATAGCAAATAAATATTGGTTTTACTTGCTTTTTTTCCATTTCCCTATACATTAATAACTAACAGCAAAAGAATTTTTAATGTTCTGACACAAATATTTACAAGTCAGGGAGCAAGTGGGGTTTTTTTTGTTTTGTTTTGGGGGCTTTTTACCATTAAGATCACTTTGGCCAGGCATGGTGGCACACACCTGTAATCCCAGTACTTGGGAGGCTGAGACAGGAGGATCACAGGTTCAAGGACAGCTTCTGCAACATAGTGAGACTCTCAGCAACCTAGAGAGACTCTGGTCCAAAACGAAAGGGCTGGTGGTGTAGCTTCGAGGTAGAATGTCCCTGGATTCAATCCCCAATGCCAAAAAAAAAAACCCTATCTCTACTCATGCCATGCACTGTAAATTACCTACCTAATAACCACTCCCCTCCCTTAACTATTGGGACACAAAAACGCAAGAAATAGAACCACACCACTATCTACTTTTATCAATATTTACTTATTAATTTATTTATTTGCCTCCTAAATTCCTACTTATTATGCATTTACATACAGATAAAAGCTCAAACCAGTATATAAGTCATTATGAAGGACCAACTGATACAGATTATTAGTCAGATGTTGAGGTACAGCAAATGAACATCTGACCTGAGACACCCATCATGAACTGTGCTAATGAACTCCCAAGCCACAGACTAAGAAAGAATGTTGTGGCCGGGCATGGTGGCGCACGCTTGTAATCCCAGTACTTTGGGAGGCGGAGACCGGAGGATCCGGGTTCACGGCCAGCCTCAGCTCTCTTGCTCTCTCTCTCCCTGTCTCTCTCTCTCTCTCTCTCTCTCTCTCTCTCTCTCTCTCCTTAGTGAGGCCCTCCGCAACTTCGTGAGACCCGGTTTCAAAATAAAGTATAAAAAATAGGGCCGGGGGCATAGCGCGGAGGTAGAAAGCCCCTGGGTTCAATCCCCGGTACCGCCAAAAAAAAAAAAAAAGAATAAAAGAATGTTGTGGTTTTCAACTTCTTCCTACTCTCAGAAGTATCCTAATGCCACATATGAACTCATGATAGCACACTAATATATGAAAGGCAAGCAAATAATGTATCAGAAAAAGGACAGAGACATGTAATTAAAGTATATAAAGGAACCTATATAAATCCAGTATATACCTTTCCTTATAATTACATTCTACTCTCTGAACAGCCATGTTAAGGATCGCTACCCAGAACTGTATGCACTAAAACAGTAGCCATGAGCCACATGGAGCTATTGAGCAATTAAAATGAAGCGACAGCAAACAAGAAGTGGAATTTTTTGTAGTTGTTGTTTTGGTTTGGGGTTTTTTGTTTTATGTTTTTTGTTTTTGGTATTGGGGATTGAGCCCACAGGCATTCTACCTCTGAGCTACACCCCCAGCCCTATATTATTTTTTACTTTAAAACAAGGTTTTGCTAAGTTGATGAGGGACTCACTAAGTGGCTGAGGCTGGCCTCAAACCTGTGATCTTCCTGTGTCAGCCTCCCAAATACTAGGATTATAGGCTTGCATCACCACACCTGGCAGAAATGGAATTTTTAATTTCATTAAATTTTAATTAATCTTAATTTTAAAACATTCAATTCAACTATTGGAAGGTTTCAAGTATGTCTGGAGTAAATATATAAATTACTTTATTTCCAATCAAAATCTAGTGTCATAATTTAGATGTGTTAAATTCAGACTGGTTTTGAAAATTTAACACCAAAAAAAATTTTTTTTTTTTTGCGGTACCGGGGATTGAACCCAGGGGCATTCTACCTCCACACTACACCCCCAGTCCTATTTTTTATACTTTATTTTGAAACTGGGTCTCACGAAGTTGCGGAGAGCCTCACTAAGTAGAGAAAGAGAGAGAGAGAGAGAGCTGAGGCTGGCCGCTAACCCGGATCCTCCAGTCTCCGCCTCCCAAAGTACTGGGATTACAAGCGTGCACCACCACTCCCGGCTTAATACCAAACTTTTTAAATGTAAAAGAGCTCACTATTAATTTTTTCACTGATTATACTTCAAAGTGATATTTTTAGACTCATTGATTTAAAGAAAATATATTATTAAAATTAATTTCATTTTTTTTACGTTTTTTAATGTAGCTACTGGAAAACTTATAATGCACACATTATATTTCTGCTGGACAGTACCATTCTAAAGCTTATATATTTAAATGCAGGTTAACAATGTCATTATTATACATTAATTAATAGTCCAAACACCTCCTGACCTTTTCACTTGATTGTCTTCTTTTCTTTAGTTGAATGAAATCTGTTTCCACCCTTTCTGCCAGCTCTAGTTTCCTCTTGTTTCTTTTAAATGCAGCTAAACTGAATCCTATAAAAGAAACATTAAAAATAACATTTGAAAATTATTAGGGCAATGGGATGAGATAGCCTGAACAGTCTTCCCAGAAAAGAATGTTGAATTAAGGGTTTTAAAAAGTCTTGTCAATGTATCTGATATAATAAGAGAATAAGAGAAATAACCTAAGGTTAAAAAATTAAGAAAAGAAATCAAGCCCAGAGCAACAAGTGAGTTCTGAAGGCAGACACTGCCCAGGGGCATCTGTTGATTCCTGTCACCTCCAAATCTGGTTTTGTATGTCTCTGTGTACGGGGAGAAGAGATGAAGATTGGAGACAATGCAGCATTAGAAAACATACTGGAGATTATCCATGAAAAAAGGAGAGAACTCCAAAGGATGATACACTTAGTAAAAGGGAAAACAAGAAAAAGCCACTTTATATTACAAAGCAAGAAAGTGGCAAGTCGCCGCTTTGACTCTAGATATAACAGACAAAAAGTTTCCCTGGAAAATTCATAACAAAGGAGGGTATTCAGACATGCTTCAAGAAGAATTCATATTAACTGTGTGACCTGGGGGGAGAGGGAGTGATCTCAATGAGGCAGTGCTTAAAAAGGCCTCCACATATAACTGCAAAAACTTCCTAAAGAAACACAGACCTTAACTTACCAAGACCTCAAAGAATTCAATTATCATAGCTTAAAAAGAATCACAAAACACATAAGAAATAAACCACTAAAGATAAAAGAATATAAGTCAGCGAAATATCAGAAAGCGTAATATAACCTCCAAAGACCTTAGGTCTACAAAATTCAGATACAAGATATAAGACATGAGAAACAAAAGATATCAAGAATATAACTAAGGAGCATAATATCACAAATGACCAGATTTGCTGGGCGTGGTGGCGCACGCTTGTAATCCCAGTACTTGGGAGGCTGAGACCGGAGGATCACAGGTTCGCAGCCAGCCTCAGCTACTTAGTGAGGCCCTCCACAACTTAGTGAGACCCTGTTTCAAAATAAAGAATAAAAAATAGGGCTGGGAGTGGAGCTCGGAGGTAGAATGACCCTGGGTTCAATCCCCAGTACCGAAAAAAAATAAGTAAATAAATAAATAATAAATGACCAGATTTGAAGACAAAGCAAATAGGTTTCTAATTATGATTACAGAATATTATCTGGTATAACACATTGTAGTTATAATCATAAAATATTACATTATAATAATATATAGTGTATTATGTAACACAATATTCTGTTATAGTCATAATAAATTATATTCTATAAATTATATTACATATATCATAAATTTTAAACTTGCTATACAGATTGCAACAATTAAACCCAGCTGATAAGAGAAACTATAAACTAGAACATAATGCTAAAGAGGTTATTGGTATTCTCTTAGAATAGCAGTTTAAGTTCAGAGTAAATCTCCCATTGAATATTATTGAAAATGGTGGGTAAAATGTGAAAATACCACCTTTAAAGATTTAAATAACTTACACAAAATACTCAGCTAAATTGGAGGGAGAGTGGACCAAAGACTAAAGCTACTGTTTCGCTGTGAGCATTTGTACATTAAAGGTAGAAAGTTTTATAGGAGACACTCCCATAATCAGCTGGGAATTTATAGAACAATTTACTCTCACAGAAAGGCTAAACTAGAACTAAATAAGTCCATCCTCCCTCTAGTCCAATAGCAACCGAATGCAGGCAAGATGGTCCTAGGTCATAGCAGAGCATGAGGAAGGGGACGAGGAAAAGAGGAGAGGGAGTAAGAGGAAGAGACAAAAAGGATTGGAAAGAAAAAAAAAGAACTATTTCTGAGAAATTTTTAGTCTGATTGGTGCCTTTGCATAGATTTGAAAATACTCATATTGTGGAGTCTCAAAAGGAGAAGACAGAGTGAAAGGGAAACAAGTGAATTTGAAGAAATAATGGCTGAAAACTTGCCAAATTTCATTAAGTCATGAACAAGTCATCAAAGAGGCTCAAAGAGTGCCAGGCGTGGTCACGTACGCTTGTAATCCCAGTACTTGGGAGGCTGAGACAGGAGGATCACAGGTTCGCAGCCAGCCTCAGCTACTTAGTGAGGCCCTCCACAACTTAGTGAGACCCTGTTTCCAAATAAAGAATAAAAAATAGGGCTGGGGGTGTAGCTCGGAGGTAGAATGCCCTGGGTTCAATCCCCGGTACCGCAAAAAAAAATAAAAATTAAAAAAAAGAGACTCAAAGAACCCAAAGTAGGAAAACTCCAAGACCCACTCCAAGGCACGTTACAATCAAACTGTCAAAGAACCCCTCCAAAGACAATACCCCCAATGTCATGGCTGCTACTGATGCCACTAACACTTATTCATGGAGCCTAAAGATGTATTCATCAATGGCCTATACACCCAGGATCACAGCTGTCACTACTGGAGACTACACCACCATTAGTGATTGCCTCTACACAGCTTCAGGACACGCCCTTCCACAGCCTGTGGCCCCAGTGTCACAGCTGGTACAACTGCCATCAAAACTCACCACCATGGGGCCTGAGGTCATACTTGGTGGTTCAGGACCAATGCAAAGTCACACACTGCCTATAGAAACACCTACAGTCTAAACCACTGAGGTACTTGCAGATACCACTGATGTTGATTATAGCTGAAAAAACCAACTGACACCTAAAAGTCTCTTGTGGCAAAAGCTACTCCAGAAACATTAGAAGAGGCAAAAAAAACAAATAACCCAATCAAGAAATGGGCAAATGAACTAAATAGACACTTCACAAAAGAAGAGATACAAATGACCAATAAATACATGAAAAAATGTTCAACATCATTAGCAATCAGGGAGATGCAAATCAAAACTACACTGAGATTCCATCTAACCCCAATCAGAATGGCAATCATCAAGAAGTCAAAACACAATAAATATTCGTGAGGATGTTGAGAAATTGAAACTCTTCTACACTGTTGGTGGGATTGCAAATTAGTTCAGCCGCTATGGAGATCAGTGTAGAGATTCCTCAGAAAACTGGGAATGGATCCACCATATAATCCAGCTATACCACTACTGAGTATCTTTCCAAAGGGGCCAAAATCAGAGAACTACAGTAATACATGCATACCCATGTTCATAGCAGCACAATTCATAATGGCCAAATTATGGAACCAACCCAGGTATCATCAACAGATGAATGGATCACAAAATTACGGGATATCCACACAATGGATTTCTACTCAGCAATAAAGAAGAACAAAATTATGTCATCTGCAGGAAAATGGAAGGACCTGGAGAACATTGTGTTAAGTGAGATTAGTCAGTCACAGAAAGTGAAGGGTCATATGTTTTTTCTAATATGCAGAAGCTAGAGAGTAATCGGGATATAAGAGGGACTTCAAATAATGGAGGAAAAACCTCAGTGGAGCCATGGAGGTGGTCTAGGGGAAGGGGAGGGAGAAGAGTGAGGATCATTGAAGAAATTTCTACCATCGGCTTTGTGTACATATGAGAAAATACCAATGTCAATCTCAGTACTCTATATGAGGAAGGGGGGTGGGCGGGGGCACCAAGTACAGTGTGCATGTATGTCACTGTCAACATGATTTACATTATGATGTGAAACTATAATACACCAATAAAAACATATAAAAAATTAGAAGAGGCAACTGTTAAACCAGATGTGCAGACATCAGTATAGGGAACATAGAAAGCATGAAAAATCAAGGAAGCATGACAAAATGATTTTCCAGAAACAGACCCCAATATAATGGAAGTTTTAGAAATGCCTGAAAAGGAATCCAGCATAATGATCCTCAGTAAACTTACTATGATACAAAAGAATATTGATACATAGCTCAACCAAATTAGGAAAACAATTTATGATCTGAAGGGGAAATTCAACAAAGTAGAAATCATTTTTAAAAATAAACAAATCTTAAGCCGGGCGTAGTGGTGAACGCTTGTAATCCCAGTACTTGGGAGGCGGAGACCGGAGGATCTGGGTTCACTGCCAGCCTCAGCTACTTAGTGAGGCCCTCCGCAACTTAGTGAGACCCTGTTTTAAAATAAGGAATAAAAAATAGGGCTGGGGGGTGTAGCTCAGAGGTAGAATGCCCCTGGGTTCAACCCCCAGTACCGGAAAAAAAAACTGTTTGAAAAAAGAAACAAAGGAAAATAATATATAACGAAAATATATAATGTATATTTCAAATAAACAACCTAATAATCTACCTCCGGACCTAAAAAAGCAAAAGTGTTCAATCCCCAGCACTGCAAAAAAGTCTCCTAACAAAGGTCTAGGACCTGATAGCTTCACTACTGAATTCTACAAAACATTTAAGGAAGAATTAATTCTAATTCTTCTCAATCTTTTCCAAAAGTTTGAAAAGGAAAGAATTCGACCAAATTCATTGTACAAAGTCAACATAAAGGTGATACCAAAATCAGACAAAGACTCAACAACAACAGCAAAAAAACTACATATTGATCCATATCCCTAATGAACAAAGATGCAAAAATTCTCAACAAAATACTGGCAAACCAAATCCAACAGCACATCAAAAGATAATATACCACAATGCAGTTGGATTTATCTTAGGGATACAAGGATGGTTCAACATACACAAATCAAAATATAACAAATCACATCAACAGAATAAAGGACAAAAACTACATGATCATCTCAATACAGACAGAAAACACAGCCAATAATAGCATTCAGTATGCCTTCATGATAAAAACTCCCAAAAAGTTTGGTGTAGAAGGAATATACTCAACACAGTAAAGACTAGATAGGACAAATCCACAGTTAATATCATAGTGAATGGAAAAAAAACTGAAAGCATTTCCTCTTGAATTTGGAACAAGACAAGAATGTCCATTTTCACTACTCTTACTCAACATACTGGAAGACTTATACAGAGCAATTAAGCCAGAAAAAGAATTGAAGGACAGCCAAATTGGAAAGGAAAAACTCAAGTTACTCTGGATTGCAGATATCATTTTATATAGAGAAAAGCTGAAAAACTCAACAAAAAACGGTCAAAACTGACATATAGGAATAAATTTAACCATGGAATTAAAATATCTCTATAATGAAAATTACAAACACTGATGAAAGAAATTAAAGAGGTCACAAAACAATGGAAAGACATCCTATGTTCGCAGACTGGAAGAATTAAGATTGAGCCGGGCATGGTGGCACACAACTGTAATCCCAGTACTTGGGAGACTGAGACAGAAGGATCGCAAGTTTGAAGCCAGCCTCAGCAATTTAGCAAGGCTCTCAGCAACTCAGCAAGACCCTGTTTCCAAATAAAAAATAAAATAGGGCTCATGATGTACTTCAGAGGTAGCATTCCCCTGGATTCAATGCCGGAAGGAAGAGAGGGAGGGAGGGAGGGAGGGAGGGAGGGAGGAAGGAAGGAAGGAAGGAAGGAAGGAAGGAAGGAAGGAATTGATTAAAACAGCATAGTACTGGCATAAGAACTGACATATAGACCAAAGGAACAGATTAGAGAATCCAGAAATTAATTAAAATTATCAATTGATTTTTGACAAAGGTACCAAGAACATATATTGGAGAAATGAAAGTCTCTAATGAATAGTGCTGGGGAAAATAGATATAAATATATAAAAGAATGAAACTAGACCCCACCTCTCAACATATACAAAAACTAACTCAAAATGAATCAAAGACATAAATAAGACTTGAAACTAGTAATCTACTAGAAGAAAACATAGAGGAAACTCTTCAAGACACTGCATACAATCCCCAGCACCACAGGGAGTATAGAGGCATCTACAAAGACTTTTTTTATTAAGACCACAAAAACAGACAATAAAAGTGAAACTAGACAAATGGAACTATATAAACTTAAAAATTTATATACAACAAAGAGAACAATCAACAGGTTAAAAAGACAGCAGGTAGATTGTAAGAAAATATCTGCAAATTACTCATCTGACAAGGGATTAATATCCAGAATATATAAGAAATTCAAGAGCCAGGCGTGATGGCGCACACTTGTAATCCCAGTACTTTGGGAGGCAGAGACCGGAGGATCCGGGTTCGCAGCCAGCCTCAGCTCTCTCACTCTCTCTCTCTCCCTCTCTCTCTCTCTCTCTCTCTCTCTCCCTCTCTCTCTCTCTCTCTCTCTCTCTCTCTCTCTCCTTAGTGAGGCCCTCCGCAACTTCGTGAGAGCCGGTTTCAAAATAAAGTATAAAAAATAGGGCCGGGGGCGTAGCGCGGAGGTAGAACGCCCCTGGGTTCAATCCCCGGTACCGCAAAAAAAAGAAAGAAAGAAAAAAAAAAGAAATTCAAAAACCACAACAGTAAAACAAAATCTGATTTTAAAAATGTGCAAATAATCTAAATAGACACTTCTAAAATGCAGACATGCAAAGGGCCAATAAGTATATGAAAAAATTGTATAATATCACTAATCATCAGGGAAATGGAAATCAAAACCACGATAAGATACCATCTCTGCCAAGTTAGAATGGCCGTCATCAAGAAATAAAAAGTAAAAGGAAAATCTTATACACTATTGGTGGTAATGTAAATTAATAAAGTCACTATGGCAAATAGTACAGAGGGGTCCCCAATAAACTAAAAATACAACTACCATACAATCCAGTAATCCCACTACAGGATATATATATATATCCAAAGGAAAAGAAATCATTATGTCAAAGAGATCCTGTACTCCCATGTTTATTATAGCACAGTAGTTTATTATATTCACACCAACGAAGATATAGAATCAACCAAGATACCCATCAATGGATAAACAGATAAAGAAAATATGGTGTATATACACAATGGAATATTATTCAGCCATAAAGAAAATGAAATCCTGACTTCTGCAGCAACATGGATGCAACTAGAAAACACTATGTTTGATGAAATAAGCCAGGCACAGAAAAATTCTGCATGTTCTCATTCGTTTGTGAAAGCTAATCTCACAGAAGAAGAGAGAAGTGTAGAACAGAGGAAGGGAAGAGGTTAGATAACAAGATTCCAAAGTACAATGGACAAGAAGAATTAGTTCTAGTGTTCCTTAGCATGATAGGGTAACTAAAGTCTGCAACAATTTATGAGATATTGAAAAATAAAGAGTCTAAAGGTTCCCAATATATAGAAATGATAAATTCCTGAGGAGATGGAAATGCTAATTACCCTGACTTGATCATTATACATTATATACATCTATCAAATCATCATACTATAACTCATAAATATGTACAAATATGTCAATTTTTTTAATGTTTTAAAATCTTTTTAATTGCCAAAGGCCAAAGACAAAGAAAGAATCTTAAAAGCAGATAATCATTCACTAAGGATCCCCAATATGATTATAAGCAGATTTCTCATCCAAATCTTTAGAGACCAGAGGTAGTGGGTTCATATATTCAAAGTGCTGAAAGAAGCCAGGCATGGTGGCACACACTTGTAATCCCAGTACTTGGGAGGCTGAGACAGGAAGATCACAGGTTCACAGCCAGCCTCAGCTACTTAGTGAGGCCCTCTGCAACTTAATGAGACCCTGTTTCAAAATAAAGAACAAAGCCGGGCGTGGTGGCACAGGCTTGTAATCCCAGTATTTGGGAGGCGGAGACTGGAGGATCCGGCTTCACAGCCAGCCTCAGCTACTTAGTGAGGCCCTCCGCAACTTCATGAGACCCGGTTTCAAAAATAAAGTATAAAAAATAGGGCCGGGGGTGTGGCTCAGAGGTAAAACGCCCCTGGGTTCAATCCCCAGTACCGCAAAAAAAAGAATAAAAAATAGGGCTGGGGGTGTAGCTTGGAGGTAGAATGCCCCTGAGTTCAATCCTGAGTACCACAAAAAAAGGTGCTGAAAAAACAAATGTCAACCTAAGAATCCTAGATCTGGCTAAACTCTTTCAAAATGAGGAACAAATTAAGATACGATCAAATAAATAGAAATTGAGACAGTTTCATTACCACTGGACCTACCCTGTAAGAAATGCTAAAGGAAATCTGTCAGGCTAAAATAAAAGGACACTAGAGCTGGGCATAGAGGCACATGCCTTAATCCTAGTACTTGGGAGGCTGAGAGAGGAGAATCACAGGTTCGAAGACAGCCTCAGCAAGTAGTGAGACTCAGCAACCTAGCGAGACCCTGTTTCAAAACAAAAAATAAAATAAGGCTGGGGTGTAGCTGAGAGGAAGAATGCCCCTGGGTTCAATTCCTAGTAACACACACACACAGACACATACACACACACACACACACACACACACACAAAGACATTTCAAAGACATGAAAAAATAAAGACCTCTGATAAAGGTATTGGTTTCTAATTCTACTTTTGTTGCCTACATGACTTAGGAGAGTAAAACATTGAAAAATATTAGTTTGTTTTGGACAGACAATGGGAAAAGATGTAATTTTGTGACATCAGTAACTGAAAATAGGTAGGGACAGAAGTACAGAAAACAGAATTTTTGTATGTCATTGAAGTTAGGCTAGGATAAATTCAGAGTGTTGTAATTTTAGGGTATTAAATGTAATCCCATGGTAACCACAAAGACAGTAACAAGATGAAAACACAAAAGGAAATGAGAAGAGAATTAAACCATTTCACAACCAAAAATAAAAAGTAAATACAAAAGAATACAGAAATAGAAGAAATGAAGCACAAGAAGTTATAAAGCATATAGAAAAACTAATAGCAAAATGACAGAATATTTTCCCTGTCAGTAATTAATTTCAACATAAATGGGGGTTTTTTTGGCACTGGGGATTGAACCCAGGAGCATTCTACCTCCGAGCTACACCCCCAGCCCTACTTTATATTCTTTATTTTGAAACAGGGTCTCACTAAGTTGCAGAGGGCCTCACTAAGTAGATGAGGCTGGCAGCAAACCCAGACCCTCCTGTCTCAGCCTCCCAAGTACTGGGATTACAAGCATGCGCCACCACGTCCGGCTGTAAATGGTTTAAGTTCTCCAATCAAATGGCAGTGATTGGTAAAATGAATTTAAAAGCATGAACCAAGACTATTTTGTCTAAAAGAAACTCACTTTATATCAAAAGGCATAAACAAGCCGGGCATAGTGGTGCGTGCCTATAATCCCAGGACTTGAGAGGATGAGAAAAGGAGGATAGCATGTTCAAGACCAGCCTCAGCAATTAAGTGAGGCCCTCAGCAATTTAGCAAAGCCCTGTTTCAAAATAAAAAAAAATAAAATGGGCTGGGGGTGTCGCTCAGAGGTAGAATACCTCTGGGTTCGATTCCCAGTACACACACAAAAAAAGACATAAACAGGCTGAAAGTGTAAGAATGCAAAAAGATATACCATGCAAATAATAACCAAAAGAAAGCAGGAGTAGCTATATAAATATCGGACAAAATAAAAGTTTCAATACTGCAAGAAGATATAATAATTATAAGTATTTACATACCTAATACAGATTCAAGATATGTGAAGTAAAAACTGGTACAGCTAAAGGGAGAAATAGACAATTCTATATAATAATTGGAGATTTTAATACTCTTAATAATGGATAGAACAACAAGTCAGAAAGTAAGTAAAGCCGGGCGTGGTGGTGCACGCTTGTAATCCCAGTACTTTGGGAGGCAGAGACGAGAGGATCCGGGTTCGCGGCCAGCCTCAGCTCTCTCTCTCCCTGTCTCTCTCTCTCTACCTAGTGAGGCCCTCCACAACTTCGTGAGACCCGGTTTCAAAATAAAGTTTAAAAAAAATAGGGCCGGGGGTGTAGCGCGGAGGTAGAATGCCCCTGGGTTCAATCCCCGGTACCACAAAAAAAAGAAAAAAAAAAAAGAAAGTAAGTAAAAAATCAGAGGACCTGAACAACATGATAAACCACATGGATATAACAGACGCATACAGAACACTCTATCAACAAACGAATTCACGTTATTTTTTTGTGTGTGCATGGTGGGAGGGAGGTGCTAGGGATTGAACCCAGGGTCATTTTACCTTGAAGCTACACCCCAGCCCTTTTGTCTATTTTTTATTTGGAAACAGGGTCTCACTAAATTGTTGAATGCCTCATTAAGTTGCCGAGTCTGGCTTCGAACCTGCAATCTTCCTGTCTCAGCCTCCCAGGTACTGGGATTACAAGCTTGTGCCACCAGGCCCAGCTTAGAATTTACATTCTTTTCAAGTGCATGTGGGACATTTTCCAGGTACGCCATATATATGAGCACAAATTAAGTCTCAATAGATTCAAAATGATAGATATGAAGCATCTTCTCCAAGCTCAACAAGACAAAAATCCATAACAGAAGGAAAACAGAATATTCACAAATTAACGAAAACTTAACAAAACACATAAGCCACAAAAGGAATTAGAAAAATACTTACAGATGAATGAAAGTGAACACACACCATACTAAAACTTACACGATGTAGCAAAAACATAATAAAGAGGACGTTTATAGCTATAAGCACTTACATTAAACAAGAAGATCTCAAATCAACAAGTTAACTTTACAAAGTAAGGAACTAGAAAAAGGACAAACTAAATCCCAAATTAGCAGAATAAAGAAAAATAAAAGAGATTAGAGTAGAGATAAATAGAGAATAAGAAAACAATAGAGACAATCAATGAAACCAGAAGTTAGATCATCAAAAAGACTAACAAAATTAGTTAAATTGACCAAAAAAAAGAGTCAAAGTACTAAAATCAGGACTCAAAGTGGGACATTCTACAGAAACAAAGTCTTCTAAGAGAGTACTATGAACAATTATACACCAAGAAAATGAATAAATTAAATAAAATTCACAAATTCCTAAAAACACAAAGCCTACCAAGATTGTATCATGAAGAAACAGAAAATCTAAATTGACCTATAACTAGCAAGAAAATTAACTGATAATCAAAAACCTCCTCACCAAAGAAAATCCATGGACCTTAACTTCCATGAGAGAATGCTTCTGAACATTTAAAGGAGAACTAAAGGCTGGGCGTGGTGGCACACACTTGTAATCCCAGTACTTGGGAGGCTGAGACAGGAGGATCTGGGTTCGCGGCCAGCCTCAGCTACTTAGTGAGGCCCTCTGCAACTTAGTGAGACCCTGTTTCAAAATAAAGAATAAAAAATAGGGCTGG
>PVJS01039453.1:0-18892 GCA_004027185.1 Glis glis
AAAAAAAAAAAAAAAAAAAAACCCTCTCTGTTGGTTCTCATCACACATTTGTTTGTGCATGACTCTGGAAATCCGCTGGGCCCTCAGGGCAGGCTCCTTTAACCCATGTGCCCCACGAGCTTCTATTTATACACAGTGTGTTCATGTTCTCCCTTCTACATATAAAACTGTGTTTGTAAGAATTAATTTGGAGCAATTGAACCACTGAATAAAATTTGAAAGGAGGAAGTTGAATGTGCACATCTGAGGTTCAGATGTATATTAACTTGGGACTCTTTTTTAAATATACTTTTATCTGTGTGTTGTAATTATACATCGTAGTGAGATTCAGTGTGATGGAAATATACATGCATGTAGAACTTGGTGTGCTTCCTTCTGCATCCCCCTCTCCCCCAACCCCATACACGTTAGTGAGACTGGTAGTGATGCCTTCATATATGGACAGAGCATGGTTTTAACTGTTTCCTTCATCAACTCTCCCTCCCCAAATCCCTTTCCTCTGTTCCATTGGTCTCCTTCCTCATTTTCATGAGGTCTCTTTTATTTTCTCTCTCTAATTTCCACATATGAAGAAAACACGTGGCCCTTGACTTTCTGTGAGTGGCTGATCTCACTAAGCATAATATTCTCTAGTTCCATCTATTTTCCTGCAAGTGACATAATTTTGTTCTTCTTTATGGCTGAGTAAAATTCCATTGTGTACACACACCACATTTTCTTTATCTATTCATGTGCTGACAGACACCTAGGTTGGTTCCATAATTTGGCTATTGTGAATTGTGCTGCTATAAACATGGATATGCATCTATAACTTGAGAGTCTCTTTTTATACTTTTATTGGTACATTGTAGTTGATGTTCAAAATCATACAAACAAACATTGACACAGGTCTTGGTGTGATTCCCTTCATGTCCCACCTCTCCCCATACATAATAGTGAGATTAGTAGTGATGCCTTCATATATGGGCATAGCATAATTTGAACCGTTTCTTTCATCAGTTCTTCCTTTCCCCTCTGCAGCTACCTTCCCCTTCCCCTTCCACTATTCTGCTGGTCTCTCTCCTCAATTATCTAAAGTCCCTTTTGTCTCCTATTTTCTCTCTAGCTTCCACATGAAAAAAAAAAAAACATTGGCCCTTGACTTTCTGAGTAATATGGGGCTTTTAAACCTAAAATTCACAGTTAAAATATCGGACAAGGCAGATAACCTTATCTGCCCCTGGAAAGGCAGAACAGCAAACGAGGGTAGAAGAAATTTTGAACACACATGAATAAAAATGAGAGAGTGAAGAAACAGAACAAGAAGCAAAGTTATATAACAAACTAAGAAATGACTGACAGAACAGGACTATGAACAGGGTATCCTGGAAATGTGGTCAGGTCAGTGAGAAACACTGCTGTCTGTATTATAAAGACTTCCAGCCTGTGAAACTGCCTACACAGGAAAACCACAGCAAGAAATAAGTAAGTCTGTGTTTAGTGTGCAGTTGTTGAGCAAGTGTCATGTTTTCTCTCGTATGTGGAAGAAAGAAGAAAAAATGGAAAAAAAGGATGTCATGAAAAGTAGAAGGGAGACAATTAACAGAAGGGGAGGGGGAATTGTGGAGTGAAATTGATCAAATCACATTTTTGTATATATAGGAGCATGCTGCAATGAAACCCCCATTCTACATAAATAATATGCACCAATAAAAATGAAACAAAAATGTTTAGACATCTATGTTTAGTGTGTTGGTTCAGAATCAAATGTCTTATCTTTAAAATACAAGACATGTTTATAGCAGCACAACTCACAATAACCAAATTATGGAACCCACTCAGGTGTCTGTCAACAGATAATGGACAAGGAAAATGTGGTATATACACACAATAGAATTTTACTCAGCTCTAAAGAACAAAATTATGTCATTTGCAGGAAAATGGATTGAACTAGAGAATATAATGCTAAGTGAGATCAGCCAGTCTCAGAAAGCCAAGGGTCGTCTACGGCCATACCACCCTGAACGCGCCCGATCTCGTCTGATCTCGGAAGCTAAGCAGGGTCAGGCCTGGTTAGTACTTGGATGGGAGAAAACCAAGGGTCCTATGTTTTCGTTCATATGTGGAAGCTAGAGAGAAAATAGGAAACAAAAGAGACTTCAGGTAAATGAGGAGAGAGGCCAGTAGAATAGTAGGAGGGGATTGGAGGAGGGAGGTAGGGAAGGAAGAAAGGAAGACCGAGGAAGGAAACAGTTCAAATAATGCTGTCCATATATAAAGGTATCTTTACCAATCTCACTAACGTGTACAGGGAGGAGGGGGAGTGTGTGAGATCCAGACAGAAACATTCCAAGTGCTGTCTGTGTGCATGTGTGCTTGTATCACTTCAAACCTCACCATGATGTGTAGTTATAATGCACCAATAAAAGTATATATTTCCTTTCCCGTTTCCAAGTGAAGCACAATAAATGCTGGCGCCACTCAGTGGGCAGGGTGCACCTTGGGGAGGCCTGGACAGAGCCAAAACTCAGAAGACAAGATAGTGAGAACGTGTCCTGAGAGACCTTATCTGAGGATGCTAAATAGGGAGGACAAGGTTAGCTGTAAGAGAAAGAATCACTTTAAAAAATGTGTTACTTCCATATCATAAAGAGTTGTTGCTTCTGCACTTTGGTCAAGTCATTTTCTCTGTCTAGCAGAAAGTTGAAAATGCATATATGAGATTCAGATACGGATATACATAGACCACTTCAACATAAAAGTCACAGCTGAAATGTGGTGAGGCAGATACTATCATTTGGTTTATGCACTGCCCATCCCAACACACACATGCTTGTTTTCCTGTACTGTAGGGCAGGCACCCTAATAAAACTGCTGCCCAGGCACCTTTGGGCTAGAACTCCAGGTGTGCCCTTTCCAACAGGAGCTGGATGTGAGTCACATGAAGAAGCAGTTTTCAGACAGACAGGTGTAGTGGCGGAGGTACCTGGTTCTTCTGGGACAGCAGTGGTAGCTCTTCTAACAGCCCTTCCCTAGCATCGGGAATCGAGCGATGAGCAGTCTTGACTTTGGGCTTTTTTCTGGCTGCATTGCTGCTGGTTTTACATTCAGCCTGGTGCTCAGAAGCCCTGGATCCCCATGGTTTCCCCGTAATGTTTTATGAGTCTCTTTATGCTTACATTAGTTGGAGTAGATTTTGTGGTCTGCAAACGGGAATAAATTACCAAAGGAAACAGAAAAATAAAAGATCCAAGGTAAAGGCATTGGACACATTGAGAAAGAAACATCTGAGAGGAAGAGATGAAGTTGGAGGGCGCAGAGCCCTGGCCCTGCCCCAGATGCAATACAAGTTGATTGCTATTCTATCATTAGGGAGGGGATGGGTGTTGGGTCCTAGCTGGTCTCTGGCTGGGCATCTCCTTCTGCTACACCCTCGGTCTCCCTTGCTTGGCCCAGGAGAATGCCTTCTGCACAGCTCCCTTTCAGGTCCCATTGGGCCTTGTGGGTGTCATTTGCTTCTGATCACAGCAGACCTGCTGCTGCTGATTACAGGTCTCTGTCCTCTGTGGCCTGCTGTTCCCAAGCCCAGCCCTCTCTCTACCCTTCTCCATATTCACAAGGCCTTTGTGGCCCCAGAAACTGTCCTGTGCTTCTTCCTCCCTTCAAAGCTGCCCTCGGACCCACAGTCCTGGAGAGCCTCCCTCCCCCTGCCACCATACCTTATGGGATACTAAGCCGTGTCAATCCGGGACCCTGGAGACTGGTCATCTCTGCAGGAAATGGTTGGGCAAGAGAGCACCAGACTCCATATTCTATTTCAGAAATAATCCCCTTGTCCCCATCCCTTCCCAATCTAGAATTTTCAACCTAAATTGGGGAAGCCAAGAAACTAATGTTTGATGTAGACTTTTAAAAGTCTAGTTTAAAGAATTCTCATATATTTTTAGTTGGATTTTACATTAGTATTACCTCTATGGAGGGTAATTTGGCAATATTTGACAAATTTTAAATTTACATAGCCTTGAACAGCAGTTCTATCTTTAGAAATTGGCACTATTGATATAATAATGCTCTCAGAGAATGACCTTTTAATGAGATTATTCATTGTGGGATTGTTTGTAATAGTGATAGGTTGGATACCAAATAAATGCCCATTAATATGAGACAGAATAAGAGTTATACTAAATTCATACAATGGAATATTATGAAGGTATGAAAAATAGTGAAGAGTTCTTCACACACCAATATGTAAAATCTCCAGGATATACCTAGAAGATTATACCAAACCCAGTAACATTGGTTATCGGTATGGAAAGGAAGTAGGCAAATATGATTAGGAAGAGGGAGAGAAAATTTCCAACAGCTGTTCTTTAATACTTGAATTTTGAATTATGTGACTGTAGAACATATACTTACAAAACTTTTATCATAAAATGCATTTGTTTAATTTTTAAAACTATTTTTCTTAAAAATTACATAAAAAGTATACAATCATATTAAAACTTTCTCAAAGCTGAGCAATTGCTTCTTTGCCCACTGGATTTTTTTATCTTTCCCCTAAAGATACAATTCCTTCAGTTTTAATGAGAAAAGAGCCTTAGGGGGGAAAGGCAATTCTTAGTTCTCTAGAATAAGCAATTACAGATAACTAGAATTAAATTATATCAACTTAATGTTTGCAAAACTGCCATCCTCTACACACAGGCAATAATTGGAATTTGCATCATTTCTCATCCAGACTGTTGTGTTTTGTGTTTTACTCCTTGGTTCATTCAGTATTTACAACAAAACTCATTCTGAACCTGTCATTCTATAGTTTTTATAGATTCCATAAAATTGTATCACTTAGATAGAAAATGACAACGCAAAGCAATTTTATGGTTCCCAGATAATTAAAAGCAAGTAGTAGTTTTATAGATTTCTAAGTATGTATCAAGAATGTCCTAAGTTCTTTGTTTATTCATTTGCTTATTTAATTACCACAATAACTCTATTAAGTTGCTATTTTTATTGGCATTATACAAATGGGGAAACTGAGGCACAGAAAAGTTCACCAAAGTCACATAAATAAATTTCTATGGAGAAAGGATTTTAACTTTAGATCCTGCCTCATTAATGATGATAATGCTAATGACTAATATCTACAGAGCAGTAACTATGTGGCCGTCACTGTCTTAAACACTTCCATCAAATAGCATTTTTCAGAGGATTTAATAATTCTATGAGTGAATACTGTTAACTTCCCATTTGATATGAGGCTATCAAGGTACAGATGTTTAAGAACTTTATCATGACACTGGAAATGTAGCTCAGTGGTAGAGCTCTTGCCTAGAATGTGTGAAGCCCTGGGTTCAATCCCCTGAACCACAATAAATAAATAAACATGTTTTAAAAGCTCATTCTGTTTTTATCCACTATAGTATTTCATCATCAGAACAAACTCATGAGGCAGATAAATTTTATCTCTATCTTTAAAGAGACAACCCCAGCTCAGGAAAATCCCCTGGTTCACAAAGTAACGAGTAATGGCGACAGAGGTTGAACCCAGCCCTCCCTGCCGTCCTCATTCTGGCTCTTCCCATGGTAGCTCTCAGCATCTCCTTCAAGAAAGACCTGGACCATGTGGCAGAGGACCAGGATCTGGGCTCAGCTCTATTACTGACTGGCTATCTTTTTGATTAACTTGTCTAATCTCTCTGAACTTTAATTGGAATACTTTTTAAAAGAAGAGGTGAAATCAGATGATTTCTAAAGACAATTTTAACCCTGGGAGGCTCTGCTATCAACTTCTCCACTATATCATTTCTCTACCTTTAGAAAGTCTATACAAAGAAATCGCTACATTCCCTTCATATCCTGATTTTTATAAGACTAAAGAAAAACATCTCACAGCTGAAGTTTGAGCATCTAAGGGCAAGTTTTGAAGACCCAAAAGAGCAGTAACATTGGTCTGACAGTCCTGGGTTCAAATCCTGGCTCTCTTGCTTATCAGCTGCTCCTGATTTAAGCCTGTGCCTTTGCTCCTGCAGAACCTTTCTCCTGCAATGCCTTCTCTCTCTTGTTCCTCCCCTATAGGATTCCAGACCCTTAGTATCTTTTAAATCCTACTTTAATTGCCTCCTTCTCTCTGAATCCTCCCTGTTCTCTCCTCTCCCCACATCTGAAGTAACCTCTCTTGAGTCCAGTTCAGTTCTTTCCCTAAATAAAGGTGGAGGTCCGAGCACAGAGGCAATCTATTGATTTTGTGTTGTTATTATTATTATTCTAACAATTTCTCTGGTCAAGAAATTCTTCATTATCTCAACTCAATTTTCCCTGCTATACTAGAAGTCCATCTTTTTTCTTTTAACACATGAAACCTATAACAAGATTATTTCTTCAACAAACAAAATAATCCATTCCTTTGATCTTTTCTGAAAGGATATCCCTTCCCAATTAAATATCTTAGTTGCTTTGCTCTGCCTCTCTGCAACCCCTCTCTGTCTCTCACTCTTTCTTTTCCTTCCTTCTTTCTTTTTTGTGTGTGGTACTAGGGATGAACCCGGGGACATTTTACCTCTGAGCTACACCTCCAGTCCTATTTTATTTTTATTTTGAAACAGGTTCTCACTATGTTGATGAGAGTTTCACTACTTGATGAGGCTGTCCTAGTACCTGTGATCCTCCTGTCTCAGCCTCCCAAGTACTGGGATTACAGGTGTGCACCACCATGCCTAGCTCTTTTTATTTTCTTTTTAAATATGTAAATTAAACTCAATTTAACAAGTGCCTTTGAAGTTCAGCTATGTACTGGACTCTAACCCTGGTATTACACGGGTTAAAAATTTCAGAAATAATCTCTCCCCTCAAGGAATTTACAGTCTATTCAGAAATAATATGCAACAACCAATTATAATACAATACAGTTTAAGAAATGCTTGAGGAAAGGGAGATTAATCTTCATTTAAAATAAATAATGCAATGTACACATATGCAAAAGTTATCTTGAAAACAAACTTACAAAACATATAATACATTTTTAAGATATTTTTATTAACCTTACTAAAAGAGAACCTAAGATGTAAATTAATTACAACTTGAACACTCTTCTAATTTTAATGAAACAGAAAACAAAGTGTTTTGCTATTGTTAGTTTGAGAACTAATCGATAAATTTACATCTAAAAAAATCAAGGAACTTGCTTCTGTAGTTATTTAAGAAAAATAGCTAAACTTTCATTATAGTATAAAATGTCTGTTCTGTTTTTTAGGTGGGCTAGGTACTAAGCAGCATTTTAATGGATGCCAAGTAGTCTATGACAATATCTGTAAGATAATGTGTACTTTATATAGAATATTTTCAAAGAAGGCCACTTCTCACGACTCTAAATAGTTTCATGTATCAAGTGTGAAGCTTTCGTCAGCCACACACTTCTACCACAATATTTCTACTTTGGAGCCAGTCAACCATGGACTAACTCATCTGAAACTGTGAGCCAAAATAAATCTTTCCTCCATGAAGTTGTTCTTATCAGGTAGCTTGGTCACAACAATGAAAAGTTGATTAACACACAAATAAAATCCTACATATTGGCTTACATTTTTCCTAACCTAACCAAAAGCCAACATTTAAAAATATCTCACACATTGAAAAGTAACTTAACACAAAGCCCAATGAACAACTTCTCTACTGAAAACAATTTCAGAAAATGACTCACTATACTGGAGTTATTTATCAATAATGTCAGTCATATGCATATTTATCATGTTCAAATTCATCAGCTTAAAAAACCTAGACAGCATATAAGTGAAACATACTCGAGCTTTCCCATTATTAACAACAATAAGGAAAAAAATATAACCTTCTCTTTCATCCAGGGTATGCTTAGCAAGATTTGTAATGCACTTTATTATATTCACATAAACTTGCAAAAGGAAATTTAAAGGTTTGATTTATTTCTATTTCTTTTTGACATTTCTTCTAATGTGGCTTTAAAATAATGGCAATACTTCAGTTTAGTTAATAAAACACCATTCTTCTTTTAAGAAATGAATTATAGAAAATTAAAATGCACTAATAATAGGAAAATGATGCATTATCTGAGATTCTTTTTATTTCAAAAAATTAATATCCATAGCATAAATATTTTAAAGCTATGACCCAAGAGAAATTGTTTGGTCTATAAATATATTGTTATCTCTATATATCCTATTCTGAGGAATTCTAAGAGGACTGTTTGCTCCAATCAAGAATGTTTTTAAAAGGAATCAAATAAAGTTTAGGGGTTTTGTCTTTATAAATGTTTATATGTTAGTTGTAGAAATTTTGTATTATACAGAAAAGTAGAAAGAAAACTAATTGCCCATAATTTTCCTACTAGTAATATTTTAGCATAATTTCTTTTCATTATTTAATGCACAATATTTGGTTTGATGGTGTTTTTCTCCCATGGTTAGAATAATACAATTTATTATCCTCTTTTTTGCACCTGCCTAAAGTGCAAGAAAAGGAATGTCAGAATTATATTCATATGTCTCTCCCAGCTCTGTGTCTAACCAGTCCTTGTCACCTTGATAAATTACTTCCTTCTCTAAGCCTTAGGTTCCTCATCCACAGAATGGGGATAATATTAGTGATTTTCCATTGCAATCTGACTTAAGCAAATATGGTCCTCGCGTCCTTTAGGTGGATGATGGTAACCTGCCATCCTCAGAACTTCTTCCCAGTTACTTTGTGAGGGGATCTATAGCGGTGACAGCGAGGCAAGAACACATTTCTGTCAGCATGTCAATGCCGCATGACAGTCAGGGAAGCCAGTTCACTCTCTTTAGGTAGCCTCACAACAGCGTCCTTGAAGCTTTTCACTTAGAAGCAAAGATGTGAACAATATTCTGAGGTGAGGATCCTTCTAGCTGGAGCAGGTGATGAAATCTAACACCACTCCGGAGGTGTTAGGCCATATTTCTTATGTTAATTAATGAATTCCTTAATGAAAAAACCCACAGTGATATCTGAAACCCTGGTATGAACCCTCTGAAGTCTGGATTCCTGATCAATGTCTTTCAAATGTTAACTAATCATCTCTGGAATGAGTATTCTTGATTAGAATAGTTGAATTGTTGACCAAATGTCTTTGGGTTATAAATATGAGCTAATATATGAATATTTATTATGTCTGTGATAAACTATTTTAAAGAATATTAGGGATAATTAAAAACTATGCAATATACTGTCATAAAAATTCGATGAAATCACTTAATAAATATTTATTGAGATCTGAAAATTGTGCCAAGAATTATTTTAGGTTGTAGGAATATGGAAATGAATAAGAAAAATCCCTGCTCTCTTGGACATCTTTTTGGCAGTGTCTAGGCATTGTGCTTGCAATAAATCATTTATTAAAATGAATGAATGGTTGATATTTGCACTGTTATATGAATATGATGATGTTGACGATGATTTACTACGTACCTATTGTATATGTTGTGGGCATTTTTCCTGAATATCACTGTTAGCTTATAACAGTATTTCAGAGTCTAAATATGCCACAATTTATTTAATATACTGTGTGTTTTTTAATCACCTCCATGGCTTGCTATATTCCTAAATTAGCTTGTCAATGGAATACTGATTGACATGAACTATGTAGAACTAAAATTTTATTTCATTTTCAAGCTAACAAGTTAACCAACCACAATTTCATGGATGCCTGTAGAAGACACAAGACATATGGGTCAGAAACACAGGACAATTTGTTGCTCACAGTAGAAGTAGTAGTAACCAGAGTATCAATACCTTTTGTGCTGATTCCCCAAGCTTCACTTTCCAAAGGCCAACGCAAAGAGGATGAGATGCTACCTGAACGTGCAGCAGGATATGTGATAGGAAAGATGTACGAGAGACAGCCTGAGCTTAGGGAGCCTGAGTCTTTCATCCTGGTCAATAAACATGTCTCCTCTTTGCTTTAGAGGGAAACACTATATTTACCTTGCAAGGCTATTTGTTGCAGATTCTTTTGGAAAGATAATTGAAACAAAGGACAGTCAGGGCCTTGATTCTCAAAATGTGGAAAAGCATGAAAGATTCATGAAGAATCGTCTCCTAAAACTGGTAACATGTATTATTTCAAATTCATAGATTTTTTTGGTAAAATATGTTGGATTTATGGAGGGGTTACAATGTTGGTCGAGTAAAGTAAGACCTTAATGAAAGGGTCACAGTGTTTAACCAGGGCAATAATGCCTTAAGGATTGCTTTGTTAATTGAGGTGTTTAACTTTTTGGGTTATGTGATTTGAAATTCTGTTGATTATGGAGAGATTGATTTCCTTGACATTATCTGGAATTATATTATTGTATTTCATTGAATCTAAGATCTCACAGACTATAAGATGTACCACTGTTCTATTTACTATTAAGAAAAATTATATAATAACTATATGATCCACTGCTTTCTTACCACATCCACTGTAAATTACATAATAATTTTAGAGATATTTAATTATGGAAAAGATGTAAAATATAATTTATATAAAATTATATAATTTATATAAAATATAAATTAAGGCATACAAATGGCAAATAGGTATATGAAAAATATACTCAATATCACTAATCATCAGCAAAATGCAAATTAAGACCCCATGAACTATCTCCTTACACTTGTCAGAAATGGCCATTATAAAAAATACCAAAGCTAATGACTTTTGGTGAGGGTGTAGAGAAGAGGGAACTCTTGAACACCATTGATGGAATGGAAATTAGTATAGCCATTATGGAAAACAGTCTAGGAGGTTTCTAAAATGTTAAAATTAGAACTACTATATAATGCAGCAATTCCACTTCTTGCTATATTTCCAGAATTATTATCCTGTGGTATTATATTTCCAAAAGAAATGAAATCAGCATGTCAAAGAGATAGCTGAACACCTCTGTTCACTGCATCACTGTTTACATAGCCAAGGTATGTAATCAAACTAAGTGCACATAAACAGATGGCTGGATAAAGATAACGAGTTATCTATATGTGTACATGTGCAGTACAATGCATGCATAAATTTATTCATAATAGTATGTATAAATACATGCACTATTCAGAATGTGTGTATACACACACAATGGAATACTATACAGCCTCAAACAAAAAAGGGAATCCTGTCACTTGCCACAACACAGATGAACCTGGAGGACATTATGCTAAGAGAAAAAAGCCAGGCACAGAAAGACAGGATCTCACCCCTATGGAAAATCCAAGGTTTCAAAGAGAGAGTAGAGTGGTGTTTACCAAGTGCTGGTGGGAGTGGAGAGAGGAGATGTTCATCACAGGCTATAAAGTTTCAGTCAGATAAGACCAATAAGTTCTGAAGATCTAGAATATAGCACGATGATTACAGTTAGTAATAATAGGTTATATAATTGAAAATTGTTAAGTGTAGATTGTAAATGTTCTTACCACAAAATATGATAAATATGTGAGGTGATGGATATGTTAATTAGCTTGATTTAATCACTTTACATAAATATACTTATATATTATGAATTGTGAATATACACAGTTTTATTTGCCTATGAAACCTTAAGAAAACTGAATAATCAATGTGATATGTATTTATTTATTGTTTGCCTTTCTAAGACCTAAGCTCAAGAAAGGTAGAGATTTTTCCATATTAATCATAAATATGTGCCCAGTGCTTAAAACAGTGTCTGACATATAATAGACATGTGGTAAATATTTGCTGAATTAATATAGAAAAAGTTTGTAGGCTCTCTCTCCCTCTCTCTTCCCCTCCCCTCTCCCCACCTTCCAACTTTGTCCTATTATAGTTCTCAATTCTACCTACATCTAGAATCATCTGGAGAGCATTAAAAACACACTGATGTCTCATCCCTATCCAGACTAATTAAATCAGAATTTCCTGGAGCGAGGCCCAGCACAGGTGTGTCGTAAAAGCTGCCCAGGTGAATCTAAAGCACACCGAGCAGTTCAGGAGCACTGATCCATGCTTCTCTATTAATTGCACACCCACACACACAGCAGCCACGCGTCTCTGCAGCACAGCTTCTCCTCCAGGTGTAGACACTCGATCCCTCTCTCAAAGAGGAAAAGCTTTCTGAAGGGAATCATTGATATTCCCTTAAAGAGTGGTAATCCAGTATGCTGTATAGTGTATTCATATCATTGTACTATTTGCTTCTCAAATAGCCCAGTGAGGAAGTTAAGTAAATATCATCTACAATTGGAGAGAATCTGACTCTCAACGATCTGCTTAAGGGAAAAAGAAGAATATGCACTTTTACCCTCCCCTGTTTCATGATTTCAAAATAACAACAACAACAAAAACTCTTCTAAATTATCCTTTTGTCTCTTTATTCAAATAGCACTTCTTACTCCATGTGTTAGCATCAACAAAACACTGAGGAAGGTCTACTTACTGTGAACCGTTCATTCGTTGAACAGATACTGAGTAGTGTCTGTGCGCACCTGCAGTGTGCCGCTCCTACCCGAAAGCAAGTCCACCTTCCCCTACAACTTTGACTCTTCCCAAGCAACCGGTACCTTTTCCCATCCCCCTACCTCTCACGACCCTCTGCACCTGCCTTTGCCTGCTTTGGTTTAACCCAGTGCTCTAGGTGCAGCAAACAACACAGCTCTGTTCATAAGGTTCAATGATTTGGAAGACTGCTAAATTTTTTTCAAACTACACTGTCCTACTTTCTTTCTTTTTGTTGGGAGGAGGTACTGGGGATAGAGCCCAGGGGCATTCTACCTTCGAGCTATACCCTCAGTCTTTTTTTTTTTTTTTGAAACAGGGACTCGCTAAGTTGCAGAGGGTCTTGCTAAGTTGCTGAGGCTGGCTTCAAACCTGAGATCCTGCTGTCTCAACCTCCCAAGTACTGAAATTACAAACATACACCACCAAGTCCAGCTTCTTATTTTCTTCATACTTTAAATCATCTTTCCTCCTTCTTTGCCCCTGCTAAATTGTATGAATTTGGAAATTCTTGAAAATAGATTGAAATGTGTTAAGAAATAATATCCAACTAATCATTGGAGGATTAAAACTTGAGAACCAGGTTCTATTTTGCTTTTCATCTTTTTGGGGAAAGCAAAGTCTCTACATCTCTAATTGCTAGAAACTATTTTTACTTGATGGTGAAGAGAGACATCAAACTCTCGTTATCATTTTATAAAGCTGGAAATATTTGCTAGAACTATAAGATGGGCAGTTCCAGCAAAATTTGCACTTAAGTGATCTTATGTTCATAAATGAATAGGTCTTACAATAAATCATTTTCCTTAACTGTTAAAGACATTTAGAACCAAAAGTCAAGATGTAGGCAAAATGGGCATACTGTTCTGAGGATCATGGGGACAGACCTAATTTCTACCTAGGGTGTTATAACATTATTACAAAGTTAATGGGATGTCAACCATCCTTAGAAACCTTTAATCCCAAGGATTTATATTACACAATTAAAGTCCTCGTTGGAGAATTTAACATCATCCAGAAGCATTTAAATTCATACAGAAATGATCATGCCCTCTTTTTGTTTTTATGTAGTTAGTTGCCTTTCAAGTTTGAAATGAGGATGTGCGGAATCTATTGCTTCTAAGTATGTATTTAAAACTAACATTTCACAAACACCATTCAACCCAGACCCTCAGCACATTCCAAGCATACTTTTGGGAAATGTTGTATACTCTTTCTTTCCTGAGAAATCATTTGCCATCATCTTAAAGATTCTAGTAGAACATGCAATAAATTAGGTGATTGTACACCCATAGTTGCCTGATTCATCCTTGCGTTAATCATCTTTTTACTGCTGTGACCAAAATAGCTGACAAAAACTTACAGGAGGAAAGATTGCTTTTGCCTCTTGGTTTCAGAGGGCTCGGTCCATGGTTAGCTGGCTCCAAGGCAGAAACATTGT
Source organism: Glis glis (assembly GCA_004027185.1). Lineage (NCBI taxonomy): Eukaryota > Metazoa > Chordata > Mammalia > Rodentia > Gliridae > Glis > Glis glis. The sequence goes on from PVJS01039453.1 coordinate 13,890, forward strand.
GACAGAAGGGGATGACAGAGAAAAGCTGCTCGGCTCTCGGCTCATGGCAGCCAGAAGAGAGGAGACAGAGGAGTGAGAGGAGAGAGAGGAGAGAGAGGAGAGAGGAGAGAGAGAGAGAGAGAGAGAGAGAGAGAGAGATTGGAGGAAGGCAACAAGGAAGCAGAGGGGGAGACAGATTCAGTCTTCCAGGCCATGCCCCCGTGACTACTTCCTCCAGCCAGGCCCTCCTGCCTGTAGTTTAACCACCTCCCAGTAAATTCACTCAAATCATTAACGCGTCCGATGGATTAATCCACTGATGAGGTCAGAGCCATTACGACCCAGTCTTGCCACCTCTGACACTGCTGCAGTGCCTGACACATGAGCTCTCAGGGGACATTCCAGACCCAACCATAACAATCCTTTACTTTTCCTTTGTTCTGGCATAATTACCAACTGTGCTCTGTTTCCATCTCATAAGTAGCCTAATTTGAACAATAAATGATATGGACACCCTAATAATTTCAGTTTGCCATAGTTTAACCTACTGTTCCCAACCTTGTTTTCCCAAAGAAGCTGCTTCTCCCGTAGTACTTAGCAACCTCCGCGGAAAATGCTGTTTTATAGCTTTCCTAATTAATACTTAAGATCATATCTGTCATTACTTTAATTTTATGGGAATTTATTCTTGTCCTTTTCTTGGCAGTAACCATAAAACTCGTTTGCAGGAAACAGATGCCGTAGAAGAAAATGAAGGCACACTGAGGCATGTGGGAGAAGGGCGCGGTGCAGCCTGTCCTTTTCAAGTTGAACACCTTCTAGATGGCAGCTGTGGGACATCTGGTCCACCATCCTGCTCCACAATAAATGGATCAGTCCCCAAATCTGCTTCCTGCCACTGTCTGTCACCTGCTATCTCCCTTAAATACTGGTGATCAAAACAAATGAGCAAAAAACCCACTGCCCAGTAGCCAGGGCTGGAGTTGCACCCCTGAAGGTTTGTGGTCACCCAGCCTCTAGTCAGAGTCCTCACTAGCTGGTCTGGGTTGGAGGAAAAAAACCGGGCGTGGTGGCGCACGCTTGTAATCCCAGTACTTTGGGAGGCAGAGACCGGAGGATCCGGGTTCGTGGCCAGCCTCAGCTCGCTATCTCTCTCTCTCTCTCTCTCTCTCTACCTAATGAGGCCCTCCGCAACTTCGTGAGACCCAGTTTCAAAATAAAGTATAAAAAAATAGGGCCGGGGGTGTAGCACGGAGGTAGAGCGCCCCTGCGTTCAATCCCCGGTACCACAAAGCAAAAAAAAAAAAAAAACCTTCAAAGTCAGAATAATTCAACTGCTCCCAGGTAGTGTGTTTTTGTCTGTGACAAAAGATGTCCAAGGAAGCATGACTGGCCAACAGCAACAGAGGAATCCTTCCCGGAGAGAGAAACCTATAACCAAGGTATGTTCGAGGTGACTATCTCATTTGGCTCCATTAGAATCACTTTTTATGGGATATAAGAAGAGTTTAGACTTTTATAATGGCCATTGTCATAGGACCTCACAGGGGAAACCATTCAAATCTACATATATTAAACACACCAATACCATTAATAGTCTCCAAATAGTTTATGCTCCTAATTCCCTTTTAATGGCAAATTTGACATAAGAATAAATCATACATAACACCATCTAAGCAAAAACCACGCCTTACATTAAAATAGATAATTCTTGTCAATAAGAAAATCAATTGCAATTTTAAAAAAATCACTTATACCTGCCAAGGTACCCAGTGTTTTCTAGAAGCCATTTTCTGGAGACTATTTGGATCCTGAAAATACTTTCCAATATTGTTCCACACCAGTGTTAAATATTAATATGCACTAATTTTTCTTGTAATAATAGCTATTTATAAGTGTTTACAATAACACTTATAAATTTCATGAGTCCACACACTATTCTAATCAGTTTTTATGCATCTATTCATTTAATCCTCCTAATGATCTTCTGAGAAATATACAAATGTTACTGCCCATTTAGAGATGAGGAAATTGAAATACTGAATTCACTAACCTGCCTACAATTTCTTGGCCAGTAGGTGGCAGCCTGTCCTGGCCTCACCACTGGCCCTCTCTCTTTATAATATAGTATATCTCTATTTGAGCTTCCTTTATAATAATAATATCTTTATTTGAGAGCTTTTGAGAAGTACTTTATCTTTTGTGTTCCTGCATCCAATATCTCAAGTCTTTCTTTAGGTACTACAAATAGTCAAGAATTAGATTGATAAATATTTTAATCAATGGTAATCATGTTTCAGATAAATGAAAGCCCAATATTCTACAAAAATGTATCAAGCAGATTAGTCCTAATAAATATTTGGTGATTCTTTCTGCCAAAGTACACAGAGACTACACTAACATTTTTTAAAACTAGTAAGTATTAAGTAATTCTCTAATCCTTTAGTCTAAAATTCAAGCAACATATTTTCCAAATAAAACTATTTAATAGCCAGTTCAAATACATGAAAACTAAACACACATTCTGAGTGAGTTTTTTTATACTAGGGATTGAACCCAGTAGCATTCTATCTCTGAGCTACATCCCCAGGCCATTTTTAATTTTGAATCAGGGTCTTGCTAAGTTGCTGAGGGTCTCACGAAGTGGCTGAATCTGTCCTTGAACCTGCAATCCTCCTGTCTCAGTTTCCCAAGTACTGGGATCATAGGCGTGTGCCACCATGCCGCAGTAGCTTTTTTAAGCTGTTTTTTTTCTTTTTCCTTTCAAAGGTTAATACATTGTATTGAGTGGAATAGTGTCCCCTAAAATTCAAGTGCACCCAGACACTTAGAATGTGACCTTACTTGGAAATAGGGCCTGACAAGAGCAAATGATTCAGTTAAGATAAAGTCATGCTGGGTTAGCTTAGGCTCTACATCCAATGCCTGGCATTCTTATATGAAGGCTGAGTGCCAACCCAGAGACACAGAGACACACAGGGAGATGGCCACATGATGAGGGGGGGCAGAGATTAGAGTGATGCGGCCACAAAACAAGGAATACCAAGTGTTGTCAGCCACCACCAGGAGCCAGGAGAGAGGCGGGGACACATTCTCCCCTGGAATCTCTAGAAGGAAATTTTGTTGACAGCCAGATCTCAAACAGCTGGCCTCGGAAACTGCGAGAGAATAAATTTCTATTGTTTTAAGCCACCCAGAACACTGGGGGTGTGGTCTTAGGATAGTGCATGTCCCTTGTCCCTCCTCCTGCTCTCTCTGCTTCTGGCCGCCCTGAGCTGAGCAGCTGTCCTCTACCACACCCCACCGCATGATGTTTCTGCCTTGGAGGCAGCTGACTATGCACTGAATGTCTGAAACACTGAGCCAAAATACACCTTTCCTCCTCCAAGATGTTTTTGTCAGGTATTCTGGTCACAGAGACCAAAAAAAAAAAGTAAACTAATACAGTAGTCGAAAGAAAAAAATGTGAAAGTCAGTTCTGATTATATGAAGACATTTTATAATAACAAAAACATGTTTTAAACATTTGTTTTTACTTGCTCATGCAAATTCCTCCCGTTTTCCTGTAGGAATTTTTAGTTTAAAAAAAAGGAAAAAAATTACTTGTATTTATATTTTTCTTTTGGCACCAGTTGGCAATCACATTAAATTCTGAAAATATAACTTAATTACAACAAAAAATAATGGCAATGTTAATTGGAACTTAGAGCTATTAAGTTTTTCTTGTTTTACCCATTTCTTGGCTTGCTTTCTTTCTTTAAAAAAATAAAACAATGTATTTTACATTATACCATGATATAATATGACAGAACTGGAATCAAATATATCATTGATAAAATAAATTTGAATGAACCTAACACAATAAGATTAAAAAAGAAAGATGCAAGGCCAGGCGTGGTGGCGCACGCTTGTAAACCCAGTACTTTGGGAGGCAGAGACCGGAGGACCCGGGTTCACGGCCAGCTTCAGCTCTCTCTCTCTCTCTCCCTGTCTCTCTCTCTCTCTCTCTCTCTCTCTCTCTCTCTCTCTCTCTACTTAGTGAGGCCCTCCGCAACTTCATGAGACCCGGTTTCAAAATAAAGTTAAAAAAATAGGGCCCGGGGTGTAGCGCGGAGGTAGAACGCCCTGGGTTCAATCACCAGTACCGCAAAAAAAAAAAGAAAGATGCTTATTAATGATAAAAGCCACAATTAACAACAAACATATAGTAGTTAAGAATATTAATGCACCAGTTTGGTGTGGTGGCACACAACTACAATCCCTGTACTTGGGAGGCTGAGACAGTAGGATTACAGGCGTGTGCCACCACGCCTGGCTGGTAATATGTGATTTTTCAATTGGTACAAAAGTAACATCTACAATTTTGCATTTGGGTCTTAAGTATGCTTGAATCACTGGAAAAGTTTGCTTGTTGTTGGCATCAACTACAGACTTAAGGATATTCTGGAAGGTGGGCGCGGCTAGGGGTGTAGGTCAGAGGTAGAATGTTCCTAGGTTCAATCTCCAGTACCAAACAAAAGAAAACAAAACAAAAGATACCCTGGAAATGTATTCCTGGTTAAATAACCAGAGAAGAGTGTAAGACGAAGTTGCTGACGAGTTCTTTATTCCAGCCATGAAAATATAAATGACAGTTCATTAATTTTTCATATGTAAGATAAAGGTATGACTGTAATTTCTCAGCACAAAAAAAATGTGCTTGGAGAAGCAGTACAAATGATTTCCTCTCAAATTTTAGGCTGGCGCATATGTTGAAGTCCCGCTTCATTCAATTTTTCTTTCTTTCTTCTTTTTTATTTTATTTTATTTTGGTGCTGGGAACTGAACCCAAGCTACACCCCAGCCCTTTTTATTTATTTATTTTTTAAGTTTGAAACAGGGTCTCAGTAAGTTGCCCAGGCTGCAATCCTCCTGTCTCAGCCTCCCAAGTACTGGGATTACAGGGGTTTTTTTTTTTATGTTTTTATTGGTGCATTGTAGTCTCACATCACAATGAGTATCAGTTTGGTGTTAACATACATGCA
>PVJS01039454.1:0-18892 GCA_004027185.1 Glis glis
AAAAAAAAAAAAAAAAAAAAAAGAGACAACCTTAAGAATGGGAGATAACATTTGTAAACCATATACTTGATAGAGAATTAATATCCAAAGTAAATAGGAACTCAATTCAATAGAAAGAAAAAAATTAAAAATGATCAAAGGACTTGACATTTTTTCAAAGGAAGACATACAAATGACCAACAAGTATATGATAAAATGTTCAGCATCACCAACCAACAGAAGCATGCAAAACCAAAATACATGGTGCACGCCAATAATCCCAGTACTTGAGAGGCTGAGACAGGAGGATCACAGGTTTGAGGCCAGCCTCAGAAACTTAGCAAGACCCTGTTTCAAAATAAAAAAATAAATAAAATAGGACTGGGGGTGTGGCTCAGAGGTAGAATACCCTGGGTTCAATCCCTAATTAAAAAAAAAATGAAATAACATCTCACACCTGTTAGAATGCCTAACATTCCCCAAAAGTAAAAAGAACTATTGACAAGGATGTGGAGAAAAAGGGACCCATGTAAACTGTTGGAGGGAATATTAGTTGGTATGTAGGTTCCTCAAAAAATTAAAACTAGAGCCACTATATAATCCAGCTATCCCACTTTTGGGCATGTATCCAAAGAAAGTGTGATTATTATCTCAAAAGGATATCTGTACTCCCATATTCATTGCAACATTATTCATGAAGTTAATATATGGCATCAACCTAAATGTTAGTTGACAGATAAACAGATAAATAAAATTTGACATACATATATATACACATACATGTATACATCTGTCTGTCTGTGTGAATAGAGTGCTTGCCTAGTATGCACTAGGCCCTGGGTTCAACCCCCAGTACTGCAAACAAAACAAAACATCAGAAAAGAAAAGAGAAGAAAAAAGAAAAGCAGTTGCCAAGGGCTGAGGGACAAAATAAATGATGATATAGTGAACAAAGGGCACAAAGTCTCAGTTACTTAAGCAGGATGAGTGAGTTCTGGAGATCTAATATACAGTACAGTGACTCTGGTTAACAGTTCTGTATTGTATACTTGACATTTGTAAGAGCAGACTGTATTTTTTTTTTTTTGGCAGTACTGGGGATTGAACCCAGGGGCTTTCTACCTCAGGGCTACACTCCCAGCCCTATTTTTTATTTTTTATTTTTTTGAAACAGGGTCTTACTAAGTTGTGGAAGGTCTCACTGATTTGCTGAGGCTGGCTGCGAACCCGGTTCCTTCAGTCTCAGCCTCCCAAGTACTGGGATTACAAGCTGCGCCACCTTGCCCAGCTTAGTGCAGACTTTAAAAGTATTTACTTCAATTCAAAAAGGGGTGATTATATGAGGTGAAAAATACACTATTTAGCTTGGTTATGGTGACCATTTCATGATGTAAACGTATATCAAAACATCATATTTAAACCGGGCATGGTGGCGCACGCTTGTAATCCCAGTACTTGGGAGGCGGAGACTGGAGGATCCGGGTTCATGGCCAGCCTCAGCTACTTAGGCCCTCCGCAACTTTGTGAGACCCGGTTTCAAAATAAAGGATAAAAAATAGGACTGGGGGTGTAGCTCAGAGGTAGAACGCCCCTGGGTTCAATCCCCGGTACTGCAAAAAAAAGAAAAAAGGATAAAACATTGACACACAAAGTAGGAGAAAGTTGCATTGATTTTAATTAAAATAATTTATTATTTGGTCACCCAGACAGAACTGTAGTTATGTAGTTGAGAATTATTTTATTCCAACTTTTATCAGAAATTCAGTTTTTATGTGATTCTAAATATAAATCCATACATAGGAATCTTAAGTTTTTATGTCTACCTTTTCATCTCTGAAACTATGCTCACCAAAAGCCTTTCTTCAATGAAAAGGAAGGAATAGAATTTCCTCACCACCAATACTAATATATTATTTATCCATTGTCTCAGAATATATTGGACCCCTAGTACTTGGCCCAATGATAAATCATAGACTATAGAGGAAGACAATAAAGGCTTCCCAGAAATGGTGTTAAATTACAGTTTGAAGAATGAGTGAAGTTATAAAAAAGAAATAGAGGCTTGAAGATGAGAATACACAACATTCCAGAGTCTGCAAGTACCAAAGGATGGCTAGAGATCAGCATCCTCCATAAAACATAGTAACACTAATCAAATATCTGTGGAATGTGTATGATTTATCTATGTAATACTACTGTTTTTCCATGCTGGCCCAAGTACAAGACTATTCTCTCTGATGAAGGAAAATAAATATATTTTTCCTTTTTTACAAAGAAAAATCACCATTATCCATTTCCTATTTCACAGTTTTTAATTTATTACCCAACCCCATGATTCAGTTCTCCTATCCCCTCGAGCCCTATCTCAGTTCTCACTGTGTAAATAGGGGTGGATTACAAACCCAAGGCCAATTCTACATTAAAATTCTGGCATTCGGCATTTATGGATTTAGAGGACTAAAAGCTAAGCTTTTTAAAGAGCAAGAAAAATTGGCTTCAAGCCCAAATCCCACAATCAGCAGTGTGTGTGTGTTGTGGAGTTCTGGGTTTATAAATCCCTTAAAACAATCTTTTTTTAAAAAAAAAGTATGACGAGAAAAATTAAGAATAATTTAATACTCGCTGTAAAGACAAAAAGAAGCAGCACATTTGACACAAGAGAAAGTGAGGGGGAAATTGCTCTTTTATAAGCAGAGTGCCTGGCTTGCCCCCCCTCCATTCCTAAGAGGTTTTTAATGAGCAAAAAGATATATAAATGTAAATAATACTTCCTCCACACATACCCACATTCTGAAGGCACTGCAAAATGTTTGCATCCATACACACATATGACTGCACTCAAAGCCCATGACATGGAACCAAGTTCAAGTTCTGCCTTAGGTGACCATGCACAATCAAAATAAACATTGGCCACAATCACTGCTCACCCGAGTTCACAAGAGGCAGCACCACCCACCTTGCCCAGGCCTCCCCATCATCTGCGCTGAGTACAACCATGGCTGCAGTCCTCTTTTCATGATGGTGATTTGGTTACTTAATCACCTGACTCAGAAAACAACTATGGCAACGTGTAGCTATTTGGACCTTCTGGTCTTTTTGTTTGTCTTGCTTCATTGTTTCTCTCCTTTTTCCAGCTACAAACACAACATTTTTAAACAGGATTTTTAACTTTTCATTGGCATCCTTTTGTTCAATTAAGGTTTATCCTGTAAAGATATATGTTCACATGCCAGGCATGATGGTGCATGCTTGTAATCCCAGTACTTGGGAGGCTGAGACAGGAGGATCGCAGGTTTGCAGCCAGTCTCAGCTACTTAGTGAGGCCCTCTGAAATTTAGTGAGACCCTGTTACAAAATAAAGAATAAAAATGGAGCTGGGGGTATAGCTCGGAGGTAGAATGCCCCTGGGTTCAATCCCCAGTACTGCAAAAATAAATAAATAAATAAATAAATAAATAAATAAATAAATAAAGGTTAAAAAAAGAGATGTTAACATGCTAAGTCATTCCCTTACTTATTTTTTATAGACTTTTATTGGTTCATTGTAATTGTACATCATAATGAGGTTCGGAGTGACAGAAACATACACAGCACTTTCTCTCCAGAACCTACCCTATTCCCTCCTACTCCCTGTACATATTATTGAGATTGGAATTGATAACTTCAAGTACATATATAGCATTATTTGAACTGTTTCTTTCAAGTCTCTCTTTTCCCCTTGCCCTTCCCCAAATGCCCTTTCACTATTCTATTGGACTCTCTCCTTTTTTATCTGAAATCCCTTTTGTTTCCTAATTTCTCTCTAACTTCCATATATGAGAGAAAGAATATGACCCTTCACTTTCTAAGACTGGCTGATCTCACTTAGCATAATATTTCTAGTTCTACCCATTTTCCTGCAAAGGACCTAATTTTGTTCTTTAAGGCTTAGTAAAATTCCATTGTATGTGGACACCACATTCCCTTTACTTATGATAAAGAATCTTTCCTTGACCAAACTCTAGTCAGGCTCCTCTGAACCATCTTCTTGACTAGGCCTCAGCATTGTCTACAAAAACTGCAAGTTCTACTACAAATGATTTCATCATTCTCCCACTCCTACCCTGAGGCTTGAACAAATACTAACATTGTATCACCTCAAGGTCACACTAGCAGGGTGACCCTAGCTCTCTCCTTAAGGTATCTACAGGGAAATGCTCAATGCTATCAGATTTTGCTGTTTGTTCCAGAAAAAATTCTGCTAAAAGGCAGAAAGGCCCCTGAGTCCTCTCTTAGAACATTTACCTAAAAAATCTTGCTATAGTAAATTGTAAATCCTTTCTCTCCTCTTTTGAGATGTGTATCTCTTACCACTTAGAACTTTCTTCTTAAGAACCTGAAATGCAAACATTCAGGTAAGTAATTCCACTTTCCCGCCTAGCCTGGTGGCACCTTGCTCTGACTTGCATCTCTATCTTGTCCAGCATCATGTTTTGCAAACTGAAAACAAAGGAAAAATGGCTGTTCTTGTATCAGTGGCAGAAGCAGAAGCTCAGGACCCGAGGGTTTCCAGACGGGGGAGTCTAGAAAAACTAGAGGTTTCAAGAAAGTGTTCCTCTATGTTCCCTTCTGATATCAAGCATCACAAGGAAGCAACAATTATATATTTGACAAATAAACACCAAAATATTAGGGTGACGGACTCATGGTAATGAGATTACAGATTGCCTTTTTAACAATTCTGATGCTTTTCTGTTTTAATTTATCAAACATTAAATGATTATCATGTTATTAATCCTTAAAGTAAGAGTTGTGGAAACAGTATCAAAAGAGACAGCAATGCATTAACAAAAGAAAAAAAAAACAAGAAAAGCATGTTTTACTGGAGTCAACGGAACCCATGTTCAGCTTTGCCAATTGTGTAATGTTGGGCAGGTTATTTAACATCTCTGAATCTTGACCTAATTAAAAATTGACAAGATAATTATCAACTCATAAGCTGTAATGAAGGTGAAATAAAGCAAATATATGTGAATCTAAAAGAATTTGTGTTGTATCAAAGTAAAGCTTTGTTTTCCTTGGGTCCACTGTAATGCTTCCATTTTATCCATTAATTTAGGGAGATACCTGTGATGTATAGGCCTGATACATAAAGATATTTAAAGATTTAACAAAGAATAAGAAAAACCTCATATGTCCTTCATTTAGTACACTATGCACATGTAACAAATGGCATCTATTAGCAATGGTAATAATAATGACAATAATAACAATGAACAATTCCTATAGCCTTCTTCTGTATCAGGTTCTGAGTTAATCACTTTATATATTCTTCTGTATCAGGTTCTGAGTTAATCACTTTATATGTACTATTTTACATCATATTCACAGCAACTTAATGAGGTAGATATTATCATTAGAGGCTATTAACTAATTCATCATAGAGCTAAAAACTGATAGTCCCAGGTCTCCAATCCCAAGTTTTTTTGTTTTTTTTTTTTTGCGGTACTGGAGACTGAACCCAGGGACATTCTACCTCTGAGCTATACCCCCAGCCCTATTTTTTATTCTTTATTTTGGAACAGGGTCTCTCTAAGTTGCGGAGGACCTCACCAACTAGCTGAGGCTGGCTGCAAACCTGTGATCCTCCTATCTCAGCCTCCCAAATACTGGGATTACAAGCATGTGCCACCATGCCTGGCTCAATCCCAAATTTTTACTGCTTCCAAATCAGTATCTTGATCACTTTATTGTCTACAGACAGGAGTAAAAATTCTTGGCCTAGATATACTTCCAATTTATTTTTCACAACTGTATTCCTAGACATAAAGTATACTTAACTTTGCATTATGTCATCCTTTCCCTGAGGCATAACTGGAGCGACGAAAATCCAAACTCTACAAACAAGTTGATTGTGGGAGTTGTAGAAACCAGCAAAGCCGTGACCAAATCACAGATCCGAGGCATGCTTAGACCACTCCTTAGACATCACAGATAGAACAAAAATCATCACAACACTGTGATCCCATTTTCAGAGACTCTTAAATTCAACCAAACCAGACAGAATCAAATCTGCTGAAAAGTAAATCAGTTATCTTCTTAATTCTTTAATCATGTAACTCTGGATAGGCACAAAGGAGATCAGTTCTGTGTTGTTGACATGCAGCAGTATTTGTGTGTCCTTGATACTTGGTGATCCTATTACAGGAAGAGGATGACTTTGCTTCCATTTCATAAAATCGTGTCTTAAAATGTCAAGTGAATGATTTTCAGGATTCCAGAAACCGACACTTTGTCTTTATAAAGTTCAAGAAATCATGTTGTGCGGTAGTTTTAAAGTGTGTTAAATATTTGAGAAGGGCGGTTTTCATTTTTAAATTAGAAAAATCATGCACACATTTGTTTCTTCTGCCCTTGGAGTTTATAAATACCCAGAGGCAACTCATTTTGCAGAGTATTTGCTGTCAAGAAGCAATGAAGTGCAAATGGAAGCCAATTGAACTTAGCAATTTGTTTACTCAGAAAGAAAACAGCTGGAGAAAAACAGACTGTTTTAATAATTAGTCAGTCATGTTAGATAAGGGGCATTCCAGTATATGATCTAGCATTTTAATAAGGAAACTGCCACTTTGAATAATGAAGAATTAGCAATTAACCTTCTTCTAACTCAAGAAAAGGATCTCAGAAAGTATGTTCAAAAAAAGTAATGAAACAGTCTTTAGCTTTGAATTTTATTCACTAAGTTTCCAGAGTCAAAACAAGTATTCCTAAAACTTTTGCAAGGTAATATGTTTTGAGTACCTCAACAAATAAAGGGCTTTTGAGAGTCAATGTTAGAGTGTATTCTGAGATTTCATCTAACTCTTGTTAGAATGGTAATCATCAATTATACAAATAATAATAAATGCTGGTGAGGATGTTGGGAAATAGGAACTCTTATACACTGTTGGTAGGATTGCAAATTTGTGCAGCCCCTGTGGAAATCATTGTGGAGGTTCCTCAGAAGACAGGAAATGGAACTACCACATAACTCAATTATACCACCCTGGGAATCTTTCTGAAGTAATTTAAGTCAGACTATTAAAGTTATATATGCATATCCATGTTTATAACAACACAATTCACAATAGTCAAATGATGGAACCAGCCTAGGTGTCAGTCAACAAATGAGTGGATTATGAAACTGTGATGTACACAAAATAGTTTACTCAACCATAAAGAAGAAGAAAATTATGTCATTTGCAGGAAAATGGATTGAAGTAGCGAACATTATGGTAAGTGTGATTAGCCAGCTTCAGAAAGTGAAGGGCCGTATGTTTTCACTCATATGTGGAAACCAGAGAGGAACTAAGAAACAAAAGGTATTTTAGATAAATGAGGGGAGATACTAGTAGAACAGTGAGTGGAAGGGGACTTGAGGAGAGAGGTGAGAAGATAAGAGGGGGGACTTGAAGTAAAGTTCAAATAATGCTATGTTATACGTGAAGTTATCAATACCAGTTTAATATTATATCCCGGGAGTGGGAGGTAGCAGGGTGGGATATGGAGGGAAACACACCAAGTGCTGTGTGCATCTATGTTTCTATCACTGTGAGCCTCATTATGATGTATAATTACAGTGCACGAATAAAAAAAAAAGAAAGTGAGGGAGTCTGTGTGTGTATATATTACTGGGGACTGAACCCGGGGGTGGTCTACCACTGAAATACACCCCCAGTCCTATTTTATTTTGTATCTGGAAATAGGGCCTCACTAAATTGCTGAGGCTGGCCTTGAACCTGGGGTGCCTCACCATACCTGGCTAGAGTGAGTGTATTTAAGAAATTATGAACTAGTATAATTATCATAGGGATCTATTCTCAACTACCTGATTAGACATTTAATTCTAATAGTTCTCTTATTGTAATGTCTATGCCCACTGTCAATTGTAAAAAGATGCATGTTAATCTCAGCTCCAGCTCAATTATTAGCCACCTGCTCATAGTGGATGGAAGGTTAGCTGTGAGCAGCACTCCCCTCTCCTTTCATCATGCACCTAGGTGACACATATCTTAGAAATATAGAACACACGGTCAGAGAAGAGAGAACCACACACCGCTGAGATGTGAGACTGTGGCTAGGGTGCAGTGAGAGTCTGGCATCAGGAGCAGGAACAGGAGTTACACCCAAAGCTCACATCCTCACCTCCTTGCCCTCTGCCAACAAGTGGAGAGCTGTATTCCAATCATCCAGGAGAAGTGTTCAGAATGTCAGTTCAGAATGAGAGTTGACATGGGTTCCAGATCTTCTGCTTTGGGGGTAGCAACATCTAAACAGATAGATTGGCCTCTGAGACCCAAAAAATTAGACAACGAAGGGAAATAATAGTTACATCACATAGATTCCAAGTAGTGGAAAGGAGAGAAGAAAGGAAAAGTACAGAGGGTGAAAGAACTAGAAAGAGTGTTAAGAAAATAAGGTAGTTTATTACCTCATTGAAAATTTTGGCATTTGGTTATAATTCAAGATCACTTGGTACAGTAGAAGTCCTGAATCAGAATAACCCAGCAGCTGGGGCTCAGGAAGTGCTCTTGTTGTCACTGTGGTGGTTGTGACTGCTGCTGTATTGCCCTGCTGCTGCTGTTGTCCCACAGAGGCTCTGATATAACTGAAGAAAAACATCTGAGAGCCTGTGGTCTTTGGAAGTCAACATTACAGTGTTGCTGAAGTTGCTTGTGGACTTCTAGCATTCATAGGAATAAGTCCATGTAACGCTCACATTTCTTTCCTACAAAAAATGGGCTATTTTCCTCCTCTTTGATGCCATAGATGTGAATATAATGAGACTTTATCAAAACCACTTTATCCTATTGTTACTTCTGCCACAGAGAGGGTGCATTACATCCTCATGGCTTTTATATAGACAATGAAGCTTTCTAATAGATTGCCAATTGCTTTGACGCAAAAGCTAGAGAAAATGTAACTTATCCCAGAGCCTTGTTCCCAATCTGTCTCCAGCACTGCAGCTGTCAAATTTGGCCCCTAAAATGCCCTTGATTAAAGGAGTGAGCCAAAGAAAGAGTAATAGTCTGCCAAGTAAGGTGGCTATAATCCTCAATACTGGTAATTACACTTCAAATACATTGAGGTTTGCTGTTGAAGCTCACAAGGTAAAACTCTTGATTCATCTAAACAAAAGTTGATTCAGATCTTTCAAGACCCAGAGAAATCAGATCTTCTAAAGCGTCTCCTGCAGCTAAATGACCTTCATTCATGATTTTGTCAAAATTCCTATGACAGATTCTGCCCACTGTGGTCATCTGAGCAAATCTTAAACAATCCTAGAAAATACTACATGTGGCTCATTTTTCTAAGAAAGAGTATCAAGTCTGACACTAGACTCAATTGATGAAACTTGAAGCCTCTGCCATTTGTGGTCAACAGTTCTGAGATTTCATCAAGTGATTTCACCTACTGCACCAAGGCCAACCAGAAGAATAAACTCATCTCCTCCTGTCACCAACCTTGTGCGTCCTAATAACATTCAAAGTCTTCCTTATTAGTGGAAGTCTTGTATCTCTGCCAGTAAAAATGTATATTTTTCATTTTAAGTCTGTCAGACTCAAGAATTAGAAATACAGAACTGGTCAGCAATATAGGGCAGGCAAACTTGTCCTCTGTTGATTATCATCTGGGTCCTTCATTTCACTTACAGGTTTTTCTCCTGAATAATAGAGTGACTTTGTTCAAATTTCTATCATCTACTAGTTAATGCATCACCTACATATTTCTTCAATCAACAATGACAAAGTATGTGTCAGTCTTCTGTTTTTGTAACTGCTCATGGCCTGCTGCTTATGTAGCAACATTACAAGCATCCTTCACAGTTCCCTGAAGAGGATTCAATAACATCAACACTTCTGTCACAATTGGCATCAATTAATTTACCCTTAGGGATCTGTTTCTCAAATATTTAAGAGAGAAAGCACAAGAATTCTTGTTATGTTTAACCCTCCCCCAAACCTAATTTACCATAGGCACAAATTATATCTAGATTTAGGTTTAAAAAAACTCTTCTACTCAAAGTTCTTCTTATAATTTCAACTTCATTTCTTTAGAACTTCACAATCTATTTAAAATTATCTTAAAACCCAAGTTCACATTTTAAAAGCCCAAGTTTACATTAGAAAACCATCTTTCCCCATTGCATTCTCCAGGCATTCCCAAAGTTCAGGGGTGGATATGTCAAAATCTCTGGCTTACGATGTTATTTCAAATAATAATCCTACCAGAAAGTCATGTTTCTTATACTGTCACAGCTGTGGCTAAATAACCTTTTAGGTACTGATGGCATATTAGCCCTCACACCTGCTTTGTCACAAACACTATTCTAAGAGAGGTTTTCTGACCTTGAGTGCAAAGCCAAACCAGAGCCAGAGGCACACCTCTAAGTCATATTACCTGGTTTCATTTCCTATAATATCACCCCAGCCCTGAGTCCATGAAATAAATGACTATACCCTATACCGCATATTTGGAAGCATCAAATTTATTAATAGTTGTGTTATTATTGGTAGTAGGAATAGTGGTAATAATAGTCGTCATTTCATTGAGTGTTTACCATGGCCAGACACTGTTAAATGCTCTACACACATTTTTCATGAATTTAATAGCTGAATATTTGGGGGAATATTAATTTTAATATTAGAAGCCCTGCACATCTGAATATTCAAAAAGAGACCCAGTTTTCTATGTAGACTTTTTCTTGAGATACTGAGGAACAACTTGCCTAATTACTTCCTTTTGGAAGAGGAAAATAGAAGTGTCTTTGGGGAAGTAAGTCCTAGTTATTTTCACCCAGGTAAAAGAGAACTAAATAAAAGTCCAAGGAAAGAAGGTTGAAAAAAAAAGATTTTAAGAATAAATCTTTAGAAAGGATAGCAATATCAAAGACCCACGTAAGATATAATTATTATAGTGCCTAGGTTGAGAGAAAATAAAGAAAATACATTAATGGTTGGATAAGGAAGCATGTCTACTATATTCATGTTAAAAATGAAAAAGATCAAAGCATAGTAGGTAGGCATTTGGGGGGCTACATTGCTTTGCCATTATATTCATTAATAAAATTTAGATAAAAATTCATATTTTTATTCATAAAATTATGAATTTTTAAATGTATGAATATTCACATTTATAAATTAAAATTTCATACTTAAATTCAAGAATATGTTCAAAGAGTAATGTTTCATCCATGTTCAAGTATGTGTAAGACTAGAAACCCATGTTTTGATCACACTATTATCAGCGATTGGAAGTTAAGTAACAACCTCTCTGGGACTCAGTTTCATCAATTATATAATGAAAATTAATCAAACCACTGTGCCAACATCACATTTTTTATGACATGTGTGATAATTAATGTGTGAGATAATTGATAGGAATGCTCTTTGAAATAATAGAATTCACTATAAAAATGAAAAAAGGATTATTATCATTTTGAATCCGAATGAAGTCAATTCCAAACTGATGGCCAGACAACACAACCCTTCATGAGGGGCACTGGACTACATAAAAAATGTTTAATAAACTAAGGTGTCTTTACCTCAATCACATGAAAAGATGATAATGAAATGAAATGAAAAGATGAAATGAAAAAAGATGAAAAGATGATAAAGGAAATGGTCCAGAAAGATCTTTGAGAGTGGCACCTGAAGGAAGAAAAATCTGAACACTTTCCTGTATCTCCACTAATTGACTTAATCATTCACTCAGTAAATCTGCAACTTTCTCTCATGGTAAATTACAAGCTTCTTTTCTCTTATTCCTTGTAAGTAGGTATGAAGAACAGAATACTAACTATTCATATATTGATCCTAATAAAATCAACACCAAGATTTGTCTTCCTGGGGAAAATAACTGCATTAATAACTAATGTTTTTTATTCTCCCTAACAAAGATTCTCTCCTTGACTAAACATTAGTAGTTGGGCTCCTCTGAGACCACCAAGGCTCTATCCTTGTGGGTAATCCTTCAGAACCCCATTCGTAGCAAAAATCCTAACAAGCTGGTTTGAACAGAATCCCTGCCCTCAATATTTGATCATCGTCCAGTTCTGATTTGGTTCCTCATCCTCCACCAGCATGCCTTCAGCAAGAATCATATTAGGTTGAATTAGCCGGAATCCCCCCACACACCTATATTCGTAATTTTTTATCCACCCACCTCTCCACCCCCACCCTTCTCTGTGGCTATAAATTCCTACTTTTCCTTGTAGCATTCAGATTTGAGCCCAATTTCTCTCCCCTATTGCAAATCTCTACAGCAGTCATTCCTCTCACTCCACCCACACTATCACAGGAGTCCTGAATCAAGTCTGCACTTACTGTTTTAACAAGCATCATGAATCACTTTTTTTCACTATTACTCAGTGAGAAATGTTTCTAAACACTTTAATCATCCTCACAGCACTTGTATGGCCTCTATACCCATAGAAATCTAGGGTGTCTGTCAGATTGAAAAAAAAGTATCTTGTCAGATACTGTCCTGGCATGCAGTCTTCTGGACGACACAGAAACTTTCAGACCTGAACTTAATTAAAGTCAACTCCAATGGCTGATGCCCCTGCACATCTGACAAAAGCAAATGAAAGTCCCCTTTGAAGTAACTTAATGCTCAATTTTGAATTATTTCAGTAATTAACTTTTCAAAATATAAATGTCTAGCATGCAAGCTAAGATAATGAGAAACATGTGGGGATAAGAAACCATGAGAACAAACCGACGCAAAAAACAGACAACCAACTGCAAGTCAAACTTAAAAATGTCAGCAGGGAGCTGGAGACTATGAAGAACAATACAGAGGACTTAAAAAAACAAGTAGAATTTTAAGAAAATGCAAGGATATCATAACAGGATTTAAGAACACAATGCACACAACTGAAAATAGATTAACACATGCAGAGGAAAAAGGTGAGAAGAGTAGAAAGGCTGCGGAAAGGCCGTGGGAAGCTCTCTATGAGTAGTGACTGCATAAAACAATAAGGACATTGCTCTAAAACACATACTATGAAAGTAGACAAGCTCTTTATGAGCAGTCACTGCTCCTTAGTGGACGTTGCTTTAAAACACATACTATGAAAATAGACATTTTGCATATTATTCCCTGTTGTTTTATACACTATTTACACTTACTTAATTGGCATGTATGTGTGTTTATATTTTATATGTAAGAAAATAGCATATGCCAGTGTAAATTAATTAAAATGTTCCATGTCTTTGCAATGTCCAGAGGAAGTCAAAAGTGCATGTTATAATTTCTAAGGCACACACACACACACACACACACACACACCTATTCTAACTAGAGAATAAAAGGTAAAAGTTATCGCCCCCTCATGTTGGGAAAGAGCTAGAGCTGATTGAATGGAAGGAAAAGTACTAACAGCATCATTTTTACATGAAGGAAAGTCAAGAGACATATTAGAAAACTAGTAAGAGAAATGCAGGCTTAAGAACAATAAAGAAAGAAAATTAACCATCATAGAATAAAGAGAGCTACTGTATCATTCAAAACTAGGAGGTAAAGAAAGGTGAGATAAAGCATTAAAAATGAGCTAAATGTCCATTTTTCATCATGGAAAATAAACCTGATCAATTAGGAGACAGTATTATAAGCATCTCATTTTGATTTGGGGGTAATTACTCAAAAAACTAAATATATATAGTTTGGTGACTATATATATATATATATATATATATATATATATATATATATATCGAGAGAGAGAGAGAGAGAGAAAGAGAGAGAGAGAGAGAGAGTTTGGTGACATTACCCTAAAAGTAGGTCTGAGGAGGGTAAAAGATGAAGTAGAGGACTTCTGCTTTTTATTTTCAGTTCTTCTGTTTTATTATTTTATACTCCAGATATATAAAAATTTAGATTATATATTTATATATAATTTTATAGTTTTATATTTAGTTAATATATAGATATAGTATATTATGTGTATATCTAATATTTTGTTTATATCTAGTATTTAGTTTACATATAATTCTATGTGCATTATATGTTATATATTTATCATATATAATATACATATTTCACATATTTATGTTTGTATTTATAGATTTAGACTGGGGAATGAAACTGAAATTTTCTTCATAAACTAATTTTATTTTCACTGGGGTCTTTAATCTACAAGATTGTTAAGAGCCAGGCTGCGCTTTTCACAAGCTTAGAATCACACACACACAGATGGAGTTTCAAATCTCTTTTCTAATTATGTGATATATAAAAATGTACTTAATTCCTTTGCGTCTCTCCTCATCTAGAAAGTAAGAAAATCATAGCCACTTTTAGAAGTGTTATGATAGTTGCAGATAATGTACTTAAAATGTTTAGCCAGTGATTTCATATAGGGCTCAAGAAATGTAACCAATCATTATTACTCAACTCCATTACCATTCACTCATTTAATAAACATTTGGAGGAGTTTATTATGTGTCAGGAGTTCTTCTAGGACTTCTGAGCAGTTGCTCAGAAGAATTTAACAATATGGTGGGAAGAGGATGGGTAGAGGATGCTATGGATAAAGGATGTCTTTCATTCACCCCAAATTTTCCAATTTAGCATCAATTATTGACCAAAAGTAGGATCCAAAAGTTTTTGGATGTTATATACTATATATATTTATTTATAGTCTCAGACGAGGCTAAATTTTTCTAGAATAGGAATTGTGTCATATCCCTATCATCTAGTCTCATTGGGATCATTTCTGTTATGGAAAATGCTTTAACTACATATTTGCTAATTTAATTCCTCACACCTCCATACCTTTTAATGCTGCTTCTTATCTTGTGTTTGGATCATAGATATTTCCATAACTTTAACTCAAGCTCCTCCTTTTTACCTAACTGCATGTTACCATTCATGTTTCTTTTAGAAAACATGCTGGTGCAAGGCCACCCAGTCAAAGGTATGGAACTCAGTAAACATGACAAGTTACAAGAGGACAAGTGAAACTTTACAGAAGCTCAAGATAACACTCCAAATTATCATTAATAGACAACCCCAGGGCCAGAAATAAGATATGAAGGAAAGATGGCATTATAGCTATTGTAATTATTGGAGTAACTTCAATACTGTCTGTTGGTGTGATAACAGTACCCCTTTCAGCTGGAATCACGCCCCACAGAAAAACTCCCTTGTCAGTAGGAGACTCGGCCTATGCGAGGTATATCCACCATACAGATCTAAACTTCAGGGTTAGCAAGATTGACGATATTCCTACTAGATAAAAATTTTGAAAAAATAACATTCACTAAGACATGAGAAATATGCTCTAAAAAGTTTCATTCCAAAACAGACATTTTTCAAAATGTTGAATACAATTAAAAAGAGGTCAAAGTCAGCTTCACAAAAACACTTGCTCACAAAACTACTAACAATAAATAAATAACATTTGGGAAACAATTGTTTTGCCCTGACTATATACAAATGGAGAAAAGTCTTCCAATGCCTCAATACCTTCATTCTTAAAAGGGCTGTCAACCACAGAAGCCATTCCTGGTAATACATCACTGGAGATACATGCACCTTGTTGTTTTCAGAGCTATTAACCAAATGTTAAATATTATGAAAGTGCCATTCGAAAAAAATGTGTGTCTAAGATACATTTATTTTGTAATTTATAATGTAATGTTCTCACAAGTAACTAAGAAAAACAGAATATTTGGAACAAGGATTTCCTTTTACCAAAAAAAGGAAAGTTACAGAAGGTGAGCTTGTTGAAAAATGATTTATTTTAAAGTAACGACATTTAAGAGTGGTATGTAAATGATACAGTGAACTAAGGTAATGAAAAAATGATATATCCTAAATTTGACAGCACATTGGATACAAGTAGTAGTGGACTACTATTTTTTTTTATTCCTTGCTACCACTGTTAATAATTAAATAGAGTTAAGAATGGCCTTACTATATTTGAAGCTAAGCAATCACTCGTGGAGTGTGGTGAATTCAGTCTTTTGCCAATGAAAGCATGCACAGTGTTTATAAAAATCAAGTACTTAATTCATTAATAAAAAACATAATCAATCATATGCAAAAACAACCAGAGAAATCACTCCCAAATCAGGCCTCCCACTGAGCCAATAATGAGCAGCCAAGCCTCATCTATTCAAGTTCAAGATCCCGATGAACCAGGCTCCTTTGTTACTAGTCCCAATGCCTAGTATTCTTCTCAAAATGTTCTTTAGTTTTGTTGATTGTCAAAGTTTGTCACAGTATACATTTTCATATAGGCAGAATATTGATGTTAAATGTAACTCTCAAATGCTATGACCAGTGTTGGCTTCAATGGTAACGATAGAAACCTGTGGAAAAAGGAAGGAGATCAATAAAAAAGAAACCGATTTTCCCAAACTCCATTAACTTACCTAATAAATAATAACACAGTCATCATATTGCATGCATTTTACTGCACATCAATAATTTAGTCACTGATTAATAGATCTCTAGTGCTATATTTGCCATGTCCCTTAGAAAAATTAAAAGACAAACAGGCAAACAAGACTACCATCTTTGGCAATGTGCCTATTTAATATCTTTGTGCTTATTGAATATCATTGAAAAAAGAGGGCAGTGGCCATTCCTCAAAGGGAGAGACTGACACAAGGACCCAGTAGTTCTCTGTCTCTCTTCTTTAGAAAAGGGAAAATAACTAATAGTATTTGTCAAGTTTCATTTGCCCAATTTCTTCTCCAGGAAGGTAAGAGTCAGGTTTGGACCACCATGACTTTATATGTGTCTAAGACACAGCCCAGCCACAACGTATATTATCCTACAGGGATACATTGGTGGATTCTGAAATCAAACTTCCTGAAACAGGATCCCTATCTAGCCTTCTACTAACCACAGAGACTCATGCAAATTATCCAAATTCTTTGTCCTTCACTACCTATTAAGACTTGGATTTATAATGTCCCCAAGACCTCATGGTGGACAAAGCACCCATGCTGGAGGTGGGACTTGGTTGCTGGGGAGGAGTTCCAGGGGGAATGTCTGAGCACAGTGTTTCTGGGGCAGGTTGCTGCAGCTTTCTGCTCTGTCTCTTTATTGCTGCCATGAGCTGATAAGTTTTTTCCTTCTCTCTGCTCCCCATCATCATGCCCTTAGGACCTACAACAGTGATCCAACACTCGCCGGTCAGAGATTGTCCAAGGAAGAGCAGCACTGTCCACCTGTCAAACGCAGCATATACAGAATCCAGTTTCCACTCACAACGAGGTTGGCAAACAGAATGGTCAGGGTGGTGGCACAGCCCAGTGACGCTGAAACCTGCCCTGGGGATGGGCTTGCCATCCCCTGGTGGACAGCCCCTTGCAGCAAGCCCAGAAGCAGGAGAGTGAGCTGCACTTAGGAGCCCTCGTAATTATAGCATGACTGCTAACAGGCCCTCATTTCTGTTCTCTGGTCAGTTAGTTGTGGGTCAGTCAGCTTGCATTTATATCATGATTGCTGCCTTGCTCAGAAAACCCATGTTCATAGCTGTGGCAGCTGCTGCCCTGACAAATGGCTGTACGGGTTTTTCTGGTGATGACTGAGGTACAAAGTTCAGATGTGAGAGAAGCACTTCTCCCCTCCAAATCCCAGAAGACGGGTGAGGGTGGCTTTGTAAGTTAGGATGCCACAGCTGAGCTGAAAAATGAGTTTCTGTGTTCCTATTGGGGAAAGGAAATTGCTGGATGGGGACACAAGGAACACCCCCAGGAAATTTCTTTTCCTATTCCTATTCACTTTTTCTCAAGTGAAATATAGTTAAAATTGATAACAAAGTGCAGTGAGGAAGGAAACTTATCAGACAATTATGTTAAGCTTATAAACTTGTATGATACTAAGTTTATAAACTTGTATATGTAAGAAATTACCATTTAAATTTTTTCTTAAGTGAAAGCAAGAAAAAAATTCAGACTCGGAGCCCCTCTTCCACCAGACTGAGAGAAAATTTAGCCTTGCTCATTCTGGAAGTTTCCCAGCCTTCCATTTCTCACTCTGTCTCCTCCCCTGGATTGAACAAAGTGGAGCATCTTACAAAAGCAACCATGTGCTGGGAGAGCGTCCTGGTCCAGCTTGTTTGTCCTCACTGTTTACCTTGAAATCTTGCAGCTTTGCTGTAGCTGTGACACCCTTGGGTCAGGAAATCTTTAAAGGAAGTGGAGCCTCCAGACGGGGAGCCCTCCTCTGAGCTGTTGACTTCTCCTGGTGTAGAGTTACAGAGCAGGATGATGGTCTCCACTATCAAAGCATGCAAACCTCTGCTCTTCCCTGTGGAGACCACATTTCTCTCTCCTTACTCTTCCCAAGGGTTTTTAGAAAAAGTAATTTTTAAAATGATTCTTTTTTTTTTACTGGGGATTGAACCCAAGGACATTCTACCTCTGAGCTACACCCTCAGCCCTATTTTTTTATTTTTCATTTATATTCTCACTAAGTTTCTGAGGCTGGCCTCGAAGTTTTTCTCCTCCTGTCTCAGCCTCCTAAGAACTGGGATTACAGATATGCAACACTGCACCCAACAACAACACCAAAAAAGTGAATTTTAATGCAACATCATGTTTCTAAAAGCTAAAAGCATTCTGAATCCAAAAATTCCTGAGCCTGGCTTTCTGTTTAAATAAAGGAAGGGTAAGGTGGGAAATAGAAAATGTTATAAATTAGGCCCCCGGCCACCTCGCCGGGCCCCTTGCGCGCAGGGTACCGGACCGCCCGCGCGCGCCCCACCCCGGAAGCCCCCGGCCACCTCGCCGGGCCCCTTGCGCGCCGGGTACCGGACCGCCCGCGCGCGCCCCACCCCGGAAGCCCCCGGCCACCTCGCCGGGCCCCTTGTGCGCCGGGTACCGGACCGCCCGTGCGCGCCCCACCCCGGAAGCCCCCGGCCACCTCGCCGGGCCCC
>PVJS01039455.1:0-12020 GCA_004027185.1 Glis glis
TGGGAGGCTGAGACAGGAGGATCCGGGTTCGCAGCCAGCCTCAGCTACTTAGTGAGGCCCTCCGCAACTTAGTGAGACCCTGTTTCAAAATAAAGAATAAAAAATAGGGCTGGGGGTGTAGCTCGGAGATAGAACGCCCCTGGGTTCAATCCCCGGTACCGCAAAAAAAAAAAAAAGTCAATTTTCTGGGGAAATTTTGGCAGGTTACAAAAGGAAAGTGCAAAGGTTAGGTTAGGAACATGACGGCCACCCTGTCACACATCACTGTGGTGGGCCAAGCTCTGTGCCACGGCTCCCGTGCCTCATCTCATTTAACCACTGCAAAAGCTCCCCAGAGCAGGGGCTGGTGTCACCACCCCAATTCTACAGGGAGCAAACCTGAGGCCCATAGAAGTTAAATAACTTGCCCAGAGACACACAGCTAACAGGACCGAGCTGAGAAGTAGACATAGCCAGGTGTGGTGGCGCACGCATGTAATCCCAGTACTTGGGAGGCTGAGACTGGAGGATCCGGGTTCGCGGCCAGCCTCAGCTACTTAGTGAGGCCCTCCGCAACTTCGTGAAACCCGGTTTCAATAAAGGATAAAAAATAGGGCTGGGGGTGTAGCTCAGAGGTAGAATGCCCCTGGGTTAAATCTCCCAAAAAGAACTAGACGTAGACCTGAGCCACTCCACGGTCCCTCTTTTCAGGGCACGGCATGCAACTGAAATGCAGCCTGGGGCTCCCACTGCCCGGCTCCTGCTCCGCAAGCAGCTAGGAAAACCCGGCGCCCTGTGCCTGAGAGCAGCCCGCGATGCTTCCAAGGCTGGTAAACCCGAGCCCAGGGCTGCTCAAGTCCAGAACCTTCTCACTCGGCTCCATGTCACCATCCGGATGTGGACTGAGACACCACGCTTGTTCCGTGAAGCATCAGCAAGTCCCCGGGACCACCTGTGCCCACCGGTTTCTAGCTGTCTCTCTAAGGACGTGAGGTCACGTGTTCAGCCTTGGATGAGACCCGAGGAGGTAGGAGTGACAGAAATCACAGGACAACCATGCTTACCCAGTGCTCACTGTCCCCAGCACGTGCTCAGAGCCTTCCGTGAACCAATGCGCAGCCTTCTGTGAGGCGGGTACCATCTGATGCTCATTTTACTGATGAGGCACAGAGAGGCTGAGGAACTGGCCCAACGCCACTCAGCTAGAGCAAGATCCATCAGAACCAAACGCAGGCTGCTTGGGGCTCAAGCCTGGGTCCCCATTTGTGTAACCCTGCACCCCGAGGCCAGCTGGTAAGGGGAAACAGACACCAGGAGGGCTGTTCTGGAAGAAATTCAAGATCCTGGGGCGGGAGCCCTTCCTGGGCCCCTCAGCTTCTGGGAGGAGGCTGGGGTACTGAGGGGGGTCCCCCCTGCGGTCCAGGCTCTGCCAAAGGATACACGTCTCAATGTTGGCTCCCACGATGTAACCGGTGACGTCGAAGTTGATGCGGATGAACTTGCCCTGCCAACAGGAAAACAGGGTCGCTTGCGGCCAGCCCCAACCCTGTGCCACGGGCCAGCGGGGAGGCCTCGGGGAGCCTTATTTTTGGGGGGGAGGATGATTCTTGCAAATACTCAGAACCTCGCAGGCCAGCCTGTCCCAAGGAGCCACCAGCATCTGTTGGGCCGGGTGACCCTGGGTCTTCCAGGGACAGAGGAATGCGCGAGACCCTCTCATGTCATTGTCTCTCGGCTCTCGCAACAGCCCTAAGTCCATGGCAGCCGTCTCTGTGTTCAAGGTGGGGAAACTGAGGCTGAGCGGGATCAGCAACTGGCCCAGTGTGACTGCTCCTGAGAGGTAGCACCCTAAGCTGAAGGCGGCTTCTCTCCCGGCCCTGCTGCCCCTGCGTCAGCCCACTGTGGAGTGACCCTCCTCTGGGGGACAGGGGAACAGAAGTGGTAGCTCAGGGGCAGTCACCCTGTCCCCCTGTCCATGCACGGTCTAGGATGTCCGGCAGGCAGGATGAGGCCATACCCCTGACCCCAAGGCTCATGGGAAATCTCCCCTTAGAGAGGACTCCCGTCCCCTGCCCTCTGCCCCCTGCTCCGGCCACTCCACCCCTTCTCCTCCCTCTCAGCAGGTGACAGACAGTTGGGTCCTTTTCCCCACCAGGAACTTTCCATACAGCGGAATGTTCACCTGTGTGGACGCTGCCCCAGACCTTGTCAAAACATTCAAGCCTTCTCCATCAGAAAGCAAGACAGTAGGGTGGGGACAACCCGATCCGCTGCCACGGTGGCAGTGGTCACAGGCCAGGGCTAGCTGCCAGCCCCTCTCTGCTTCCCAGAAAGGTGGGGACACTGGCGAGCGGAGGTGTTTAGGGGTGCGCCTTGAATTGCCAGAGGCTGCCCAGGACCACGACACATCGATGCAGATGCTCAGTGGAGGTAACCACCTGCTATGGGGATTTCAGGAATCTGGGGAGATGACCATCTGCCTCATCCATGACGGTGGAGGGGGCTGCTGCTCTTAGTGGGTGGGGCCAAGATGTTCCGGGTGCCCTGCGGTGACCGAACAGTCCGCCACTAAGCACTGTCCACATCCCCTAAGACTTTTTTTTTTTTTTGTTACTGGGGTTTGAACCCAGGAGTGTTCTACTACCAAGCTACACCCCTAGCCCTCCAGTCCTGTGTGTGTGTGTGTGTGTGTGTGTGGTACTGGGAGTGGAACACCCAGGGGCCTCCTACCTCTGGGCTATACCCCCAGCCCTATTTCATTTTTTATTTGGAAACAGGGTCTCGCTAAATTGCTAAGAGCCTCACTAAGTTGCTGAGCCTGACTTTGAACCTGCGATCCTCCTGTTTCAGCCTCTCATGTACTGGGATTACAGGCATGTGCCACCACGCCCGGCTCTCTATTTAAAAAAAAAAAAACAGGGTCTTGCTCAGTTGCGGAAGGTCTTGCTAAGTTGCTTAGACTAGCCTCAAACCTGCAATCCTCCTGTCTCAGCCTCCCAGGTGCTGGGATTATAGGCGTGAGCCACCACACCCAGCTCCTCTAAGACTTTCAAGTACCTACTCTACATTCACAGAGTGAAAAGTTTGCTCATAATTAGCTGAGCCTAGAACCTAACACATTTTAGCTAAAGTGCAAAAAGAATTTAAATCTTGTTCTAATATAAGAATGCCGCATCCGGGTAACTCTAGACGAGGTTGTTCTTTTAGTCAATTGGAGCTTTACCAAGAGCCAGTCACAATTCTGGAAAACCCCATCCCACAGCCTCAGTGCCCAGAACTGACCCTGGACTTGGAGCTGTCGCGGTCACGGTGACTGTGGGTCAGACCTAAGTGTCTGACTCTCCCACTGTGTCTCTGGTGTGTCCAGCCTGAGCACTCAGATGCCGAAATGGACATTTTTTTTGGTGCTGGGGACAGAACCCAGGGTATCGTGCATGTACTTAATAAAAATTAACTCAGCAAATGAAAGCCGAGAGAGGATGGTGTGTATAAAAGAACCTCCCAGAATGATTGTATATGAGAGGTGCTGACTAAATCCTTGGTGAAGGACGTATGTGCGTGGTGCTCAATTCATGCTTTGCTGAATGAATGAATATTAGATATAAGTATCTGGCACATCATGGGTGCTCAGTAAATATGAAGTGAATTAGGAATGTCAAATACCTAACAGCGCCTCGGACATGATAGACGCTCAATGAATAATTGTCCAGTGATGAATGAGTGGCAGAAGCCCTTGGGAGACCAGATGGTCAAGACAGGACTAAAGATACACGGCAAACTGCTGTTGTGACGCACACCTCCACCCCTGTGGGCTCGCAAGCCCCTGCACACAGACACTGCGTTCTCAGGCAGGAGACGACATCAGGGGACCTGAACCTTTTCCAGAAAACCCGCCGGGCTCTGCTACTTACGAATCGTGAGGAGTTGTCGTTCTTGACGGTTTTGGCGTTGCCGAAAGCCTCCAGGATCGGGTTTGCTTGTAGAAGTTGCTTTTCCAGCTCACCCTAGAAGTCATTCGCATCTAGTTATTGGAGAAAGCAACCCGGGTCCTGACAGTTGGGCCCCAGAGACGTGTTATGAACCCACAGGTCCTCTCCTCTCTCCTCCCCGTCTCGGACCGCTGCTGACGGCGTTCAGATTTACTGGACGAATTCAGATGAGCTTCTGATAGCTAGGACTTCTGTGCCCTAGGAAGACTACTCTCAATGACAAGGGCCTGTTCATCTGTGCACCGCCATTGCCCCTGAAGGCTACCCCACTGCATAACGCCAGGGATGTCATTGACCTCCTAGAAAATGGTTCCCCCCGGAGTTGTGCAGTGTGCGGCGTGCCCCGCTGTATGAGACAAGCCTGCCACAGCTCATGTTTAACGAGCAGCCTCTTCAAGGTAAGCCGCTATGACCCTTCTTCCGATTGCACTAAAATAGGTTTTTTGAGTGGTAATGTTTCCTGCATCAAGACTGGTTTTCTGAAGTTTCCTGTAGAACACAGTCAGGGGGGTGCAAACTCCGCCAGGAATCCTTTCTGCCGACTGCAGAACCAAGCTTCAAAGCGGGTCAACTGAGCTCCATTCATGGGGTTAAGTGCAGCGGA
This sequence comes from Glis glis, assembly GCA_004027185.1. Lineage (NCBI taxonomy): Eukaryota > Metazoa > Chordata > Mammalia > Rodentia > Gliridae > Glis > Glis glis. The sequence continues at coordinate 4,573 of PVJS01039455.1, forward strand.
GACCCTGCCCGGCCCCCCGCCGCCCGCAGGACTCCTGTGCACAAGGCGGTCAAGTGATCAACCATGGCGGGAAAGGGCCAACCAGGTAAGTCAAGCCAGGGAAGCAGAGGAGCTGCTCTGCGGAGCCCAGGACAGCGGCTGCAGCCTGGCCCCCGGCGGCTCTGGGAAGCGCGGGCTTTTCTGTGCTCTCTGGCCTTCCTCTCTCCCAGGCGGTGGGTCAGGCTACACGGAAGCTGGGAGGTATCGGTAGGGAGGACCCTGGGCGCCCTGCAGCATGGTCCACAGGACAGAACAGGAAGCTCCTAGGTGTCCCTGGGGGCGTCTGTTCTTATACCCTCATCCTCTTAGCTCCCAGAGCAGCAGCAGCAAAGCCCTCTCTGGAGGGGACTGCCAGCCCACAGGGAATTGCTCTGATTGTAGAAACGGACAAGGAGCACCATGACTCTCCTTGGCTAGCAGGAAGAAGACTCAAGAAATCACTTCTGTCTGTCTGCACAAACCTGGGGTTCCAACATCTCCCCCCCCCCCCGAAAGCTCCTCATCTAGGGTCAGGATTCCAGCAGGTGGGGAAGGGTCCTGCCAGGAGAGCTTTCAACATGGGGCCTTGTCTGATGGACTAGGGCCCAGAGCAGTTAAGTGCTTCAGCCAAGGTCACGCAGGAGCACAGCTGAAATCAGAATTTGCTTCTCCTCTCGTCGCAATACCATCGCCTAGCATCGTGCTAGGATGGATTGCACATGCTCTAAGGTGCCACGGAAGCCCCCCGGGGTCTCCTCCAGGCCCAAGCTCTGTGTTAGAGATGAGTTCACGCACGCAGACGTCCCAGGGGACCAGGTCGCGTGTTGCGTAGCTCGGGCCTTACCGTGCCACCGAAGCTAGTGCATCGCGACCCCGCAGCTGTGTGTGAGCCCGGGTCAAGCCACCGGCATGCAGGAGACAGGCACACACTGCACTCGCATGCATGAGGACACACAGGTGCACGGGGCAGGGCTGGGGCAGAGACTCAGGGGGTCGGGGGCATGCCACAGCTGTGCCATCGACCGGCCACCAAGCCAGGAAGCCTTGGGCCTGACAGTCCTAGAATGTTCAACCAGAGGGACAGATGTCTCTAGGTCGCTCGGGTCAGGGTACCGGTGGTGGACGCGTTGGTGAGAGGGGTGGGGGGCTCCTCTGAATTGGGGGAATCCATCCTGGGCTGGGGCACAAGCCGAGGGATGCCGACGGGGTTCCTGCGGGCGGCAATGGCGCCCAGACCCCGCACCCTGGCGTCAGAGCCCCGCAGGACGGGATCTCAGTGCGCGGGTTGGTTTGGGTCATGGGCCTCGGGGGCCTGTCCCAATCTCTCCACAGCAGGGGACTTGGGGGTGCAACAGGGGCATGCAGATCTAAATCCACTCCGTGCCTCCCGTCCACACCAGGAAAACACTCTCGGTTACTCACGTAGGCAAAAGATGGGCCTTGCTGTGGTCAGAGACGGCATGAAACAAATGTCAGTGTTATTGCAATGACACGCGCATCGGGGGCTGGGGAGGTGCGGCTCCGACCCCCCAAACCACCCGGATGATGCCCCGAGACAGCTGGGGCAGCGCCTCCTCCTTCTCTCTCTTTCTTCCCTCCCTCTTCCAATTCCTTAAAGACCCAGACACTTCAAAATGTTTTTGTAATTGCTGGACCACAGTGGACTCTTTAAAACAGTACTCAGCGCCTATAAATATTAGCCATTATTAGTGAGCATCATTTCTTTTTCTTTTTATTTGGTACTGGAGATTAAATCCAGGGACATTCTACCTCCAAGCTGTACCCCCAGACCTTTTTTTTTTCTTTTTTGCGGTTCCAGGGATTGAACCCAGGGGCGTTTTACCTCCAAGCTACACCCCCAGCCCTATTTTTTATTCTTTATTTTGAAACCGGGTCTCACGAAGTTGCGGAGGTCCTCACTAAGTAGCTGAGGCTGGCCGCAAACCCGGATCCTCCGGTCTCCGCCTCCCAAGTACTGGGATTACAAGCGTGGGCCACCACGCCTGGCTTCCCCCAGCCCTTTTTATCTCTTATCTTGAAACAAGGTCTCACTAAATTGCTGAGGGTTGCTAAATTGCTGAGGCTAGCCTCCAACCTTTGATCCTCCTGTCTCAGCCTCCCAAGTGCTGGGATTACGGGTGTGTGCCACCACGCCTGGCTAAGGAGCAACATTTCTTATTTTTACTCTATAGGGAAAGGGAAGTTAGAGGGGGGCCATGTTTTCACAGCCACACAAATTTTGGGGTCATTTGTCCCCACACATTGGCTAGAAGCCAGCTTGTCGGACACTGCTCTGACACGCCAGGTCCTGGGTTCCTGCACATGTTCGAGGTTTCAGAAAGGTACCTGAAGCTATCGCTGGTGCCACCCCAGGTCTCCCACAGCTGCCAGACAAGATGGCCACTGTGACTGTCCCAGAATCACCCTGAGGGCCTGAAGCAAGACCCGGAATGGCAGGAATTGGTGACACCCCATGCCAGAGTCAGAGCTCCCTTCTACTGTCTTTCTGTCCCCACACTGCGAGCCGAGGTACAGGAGAGACTTGGGGTCCCTTTGCCCTCCCCTCCCCTGGGACAGAGGAGGCGGCGCAAACGGAGGAGGGGGAGAGGAGGCGGCCTAGCAGGGACGGCTCTGGAAACCTGTTCTTCTCTTCCTCGCAGGCCCGTGGTCCCACAGGGTCACCGCGGTTTCTCGGTGGGATTTCTAACGACCCTCTCTCTCTTTTCCACTTGTCTCCCAGCTCCATCACTACAGGGACAGCAGCTCCCCTTGGGCCTCATCCCAGCGGTGTCCGGCACAGAGCAGAGTACCGATCACTCCATGATGATGGAAGGGCACTGGCCCAGGGCCCATCTGAGTGTCCCCAACGTCCTCATCCTCCGGGGGCCGGGGACACGGAGGACTGAGCAAATCCAAGATGTGGCTACACCCCAGGGGGCTTAGAGATTCACTTAAAGGACTGGTTCCTAGTGGGGGTGACCATGTCCCACCCTGGGCCATCTGACGGTGCCTGAAGATGTTTTCGGTCATCATGGCTGGAGGAGACTCGTTCTATGGCCATCTAGCAGGTGGAGGCCAAGGACTACTGATGACCGTCCCACAGCACACGGGGCGGCCCATCACGACAGAACTGTCTGGTCCAAAATGACAACAGGGCCGGATGTGGAGCAGACCCACATGGTAGAAAGAGGGCTGGTTCCCGGCCCCTTGGGACACCACAGCCAGGGAGGCCGGAGCCACCTCGGGGAGAAACTGCTCCCCCACGAGCTGGTGGCCGCGGGCCGGGGTGCTCCGGACGAGCCTGGTGTGTCACACTCTGAAGGCACGGTCGCCACGGGGACCTGCCACTCACCGTGATACTGGTGTCTTTCTTGCCCTTGTGGGAGGAAGCCACCACGGCCAGGTACTGGATCACCTTCTTGGTGTTCTCTGTCTTGCCGGCTCCTGACTCGCCCCTGAAAGACACGGGGGGGTGACCCCCAGAAATAACCCGGGGGGCACTGCTCCCGGGGGACCGCCCAGCAGCTCCACAAGCCGGGGCCATAACGGCCATCGTTGCCATTCCCCGGGAAGGGAAACTGAGACTCCCAGAGGGGCGCAGCTTGCCCAAGACACACGCCTGGCCTGGCAGGGGCTGGGCTGAGACTCAAGTCTGGGTCTAATACTCAATGGACTCCTCCTGAGACATGCGGGAACAGATTCGGATGAGGAGAGTGAACAGGAGAACCCGCGTTTTGCTATGACAGCCCAGGCTTAGGTCTGTTTACTATCGTCTGCTTTTGTGTGTATGTGGGGACGGTAGTGCCGATACTGGGGATTGAATCCAGGAGCACTCTACCAATGAACTACATCCTTTTTTGTTTTTTGCGGAACTGGGGATTGAACCCAGGGGCATTCTACTTCCGAGCTACACCCCCAGCCCTATTTTTTATTCTTTATTTTGAAACAGGATTTCACTAAGTTGCGGAGGGCCTCACTAAGTAGCTAAGGCTGGCCATGAACCCGGATCTTCCGGTCTCAGCCTCCCAAGTACTGGGATTATAAGTGTGTGCCACCACGCCCGGCTGGCATTCTATCTCTGAAGTACACCTCCCTTTTTCACTTTTCATTTTGAAACATAGTCTCACTAAGTTGTTGAGAGTGTCGCTAACTTGCTGAAGCTGGTTTTGAACCTGCGCTCCTCCTGTCTCAGCTTCCCCAGTACTGGGATGACAAGGGTGCCCCACCATGCCCAGTTCCTCTCTTGTTTTGTTTTTGTTGTTGTTTCTTCCTTTCTTTGCCTCAACTGTTTCATTTTCTGAGCTCACTTAATATTCTAAAATATAAGAGGGATTTTTTTTAAGTCTGGAAAAGAACCCCCCCAAGGTCAGCTCAAGGTTGTCTACGCTGAGCCACCAGTGCGGCCGCGGCATCTGTTCTTCCTAATTAGGAAATGAAGAAATTAATTTTTTTCTGCCAAGGGCCCATTAATAACTCTGCTCATGGCAAAAAAGAAAAAAAAAGAAGAAGAAAGAAAAAAAAAAAAAGAAAAGAACACATGTGTGCTGGCCCCGTCCTAAGGTCTCAGTGTCCAGAACCGAGTGTCGGATGGCCAGGAACAAGAACGCCTCTCACAGCAAGGCAGGGCGCAGCGGGATTGGAAGTCAGGCCTCTGTTGGAACACAGGCAGGACTCTCCGCTGCGCTCCACGACGCAGGCCGGAGGAAGGGGAGGTGAGCGAGAGCTGATGCTTGTTGAAGGCCTACTCTGCGCTAGGCAGTGGGCTCATAGATCTTCCCACTTAATTCTCCCAGCCACCTAATGAAGGAGTTACTGATTATCCTCATCATCCGCCCGGGGAAACTGAGGCTCAGAGCAGGTCACCATCATTCCTACAATCACACGGATAGGAAATGGAGGAGGAACGGGACTTGAACCCGGGTCCACTTGACGCCAGAGCCCGTGGTCTGCATCTATTATTTTGATAAATGAAAAAAGGGGAAAGACAGAGGGAGGGGCAGCCCGGCCCCATGGGAGTTATTCTTTACATTCTAGGAAGCTGCGGCGACTTAAGAGACTCCTGGGGAACGTAACCAGTGCTCAGTGAACTAAGCCACTCGGTCATTGACATCGGAGTATAAAGTATCTCCCGTCAGGTAAATGTCAAAATATTTGAGACTCCACCCTTAACTGAAGGAGCTGGGTTTGGATCAGAGCAAGGAGAAGGGGAGGAAGGGGAGGAAGGGGAGGAAGCCTCTAATGTGGGTGGTCTAAGATCAGAGACAGCAGGAGAGCCTCGTTTACCCAAGACACACATGGGACATTTGTGCTGACACAGGTCCCCGCTGCCCACCTCACTCCCACGCTCTCCTCCCGTCCCCACCTGCCTCCCGCCCCCTCTGCCTCACACAACTAAGATGTCAGTGGCCCCGGCCTTCCGCTCTGCCACAGAGGGGAGGGGGCCACAGGCTCCGGGAATCTGCTTCTCCCGCTGCTGGGCTCAGCCGATTCCAAGTTTTACCGATAAAAATAAATCGTCCTGGGAGGTTCTGCCAAAGAAAACAGGCGAGCTCCTGCGCGCGGGACTGAAGGGCGGTGGACTGGGGCTGTTTCAGAAACGGTTATGTCTGCTTTCTTACCCCTGGACTCTGGGGGTGCCCGTGCCATCCTGGTCTGAGCACCCTAAACTCCTGTCCTGGGTCCTGGGGAGCTCGGGGCCCAGCTCCCCTCCTGGAGGACCTGGCTGTGAGCGATATGGCCTCCCCGCCCTGTAGTGACCCCGCTCTGAGCTCTCTCAGTCCGTCCAGCCCCAGTGGGGCCGGCTTCGTGAGCGTGCGACCTGCGCACGGGGACCATCCTGAGGAGGGCCCTGGCTCCATTTAGTGCTCTGATGGTACTATCTTGAGATTCGTAATAATTTTGGAACAAGGGCGGCTCTGCATTTTCTATTTGCATAATTTTACATAGCGCGGAGCTGGTCCGGGTCCCAGGGTCAAGCGCCATCTCCAAGTCCACTGTGACCTCGTCTGCCCGCGGTAAGAGAGACGAACTGGCTCCACATGTCAGCGCTGCTCAGTCCCTGGTCCTCGTGTGACCCTCACCCCTGCTGTCTGCCAGTGGTGCCCTCTGGCCCTTGTGCCGTCCAGCTCCTACACATCCTGCAAAGCCCAGTTAAGCACGGCCTCTGTTCCGAAGATTATCTCTGGCTCCCCGTGGAAGAAGCAATGCCTACCTCCCCGACAGCGTCGGTTGGCAGAAGGGCACAAAGGGCTCCCAGCTCAGACTGCCCGAGTTCAAATCTCTGCTCTGCCAGTCACCTGTGTGGCCTTAGGCAAGTCACTTACCCCAACCTGTGCCTCAGGTTCCTCATCTATGAAATGGGTGTAATAAAACCCACTTTCCTTCTATGACTGTTATGAGGATTAAGTGAGTGAATATATGTGACACTTAGAGCAGTGCCTGGTACGTAATAATGCCAGCTATTACTCGTGTGTGTGTGTGTGTGTGATCCCCTGAGGCAGGTGTGCCCCCGCCAGCTCCTCCTGATCTGTTTCCATCAGCTCCTCCTCGGCTAGGACCTGTGGCTCCTCGCGAGTCCGGCTGATTCTAACAATGGCCGAAATACAATTCAGTAAGGGGAGCTGCGCCGTTGGCCGTGCGGGGTGGCTGGAGGCATTCTGAATAAGAAACAGTTTGGGGACTTCCTTCACAACAATGGTGAACGGCCCCTCTGAGCACCGGCTCCTCCGAGCCCTGTCCCCTCCCTGCTGAGAAGGATGGTAGCCACGAACCAAGTAAGTAGTAGAGCTCAGCTGAGGTTGGGAGATGAGGCTACCTCAGGGTGGCCTGGTTGTGAAGAGACAGGAGCGGGAGCCGCGGCTGGGGTGGCCGGGGTGTGGCTGGAAGCTGCGAGGGAGCCGCCCGGGAAGGGGCAGAGCAGGGATGCAGGTGGGGGACAGTCAAGGCAGAGGCCCCGCTGGGCACACGTGGGGACAGAGCCCAGTGAGACAGGAGAGCGGTGAGGGAGGGGCGGCAGTAAGTGTCCGGCCCGGGACAGTAGGGCCAGGACACGGGCCATCTTCCCGGCCAGTGAGGAGTCCGGTTCTGCTCCGATGGCTACGAGAGGCCATTTCGGTAGAGGGAAGGACTTTAGAACCCGTGGGACACAAATCAAAGCTGCGGGATGGAGACGGGATTGCAGGAGGGACAGAAAAGTAGCAGTCGTTACAGCAGCGACCTGGCACAGTGCACACCCCACGCGCCTGGCTCCATCCCGCCCACGCGCAACCCCTTCAATCCTCCAACACTCAAGGGGGCGCTTCGTGCCCCCACTTCACAGAGGGGGAAACCGAGGCTCAGAGAAGTTCAGGGACTTGCTTCTGAGAGCATACAGCAGGCCAGAAATGGGACTGGAAGGTGAGCCCAGATGTTTGGCCTGGAATCCACACTGC